>JBAMBS010000455.1:0-10769 GCA_037044455.1 Zygothrica quintamaculata | reverse complement strand
ACATTTATTTTTGGTACACATCATAATTAGACCATTATTGATCGATGTTCTGAATCTGGGTAAGATTGATAAAAATCTCGGAAGTTATAGATCAGCAAAAGTGGCGTTATGGGCCCCGGGGTGGTAATGTAGTGCGCGCAAAATAAGAGCTAGAGCAACGAAATTTAGAACGTAGATTTATCATTTTCGTACGCTATACGAGTTTGTTTTAGATTTTTCAATTTCCTTCCCTGACCCCCGCAATTTGAAAAAATCGATTTTCAGATACAATTTTTAACCGATCAAATTTCTTTTACGCACACATATTAAATAGACTTTTCTTCATCTAAGTTGTGAATATCGCTAAAATTGAACAATAAACACGGAAGTTATACTACATTAAGTACCGTGATATAGAGCGTGGGGGGTTAAAAGGTGCGCGCAATGGCTAAGTACGTGCAGAACTGTGTGTATGTATGAGTATGTGCGTGTATGGTTGTATATGTAGGCAAAGGGGTTCTCGTAGTCGGGTACACTCGACTAAATACTTCTTACTTGTTAGCCCTTTTGCGTTTTTTGTAAAAAAAGAGCAAAGCGGAGATATTGGAAATATGCAAAATCCAAAAGTATGTAACACATAGAAATAATCATCGGAGACCCCATAATGTATATATATTCTGAATCAGGACGACAAGACGAGTTCATCTAGCCCTCGTCCGTCTGTCTGTCCGTCCGTCCGTCCGTCCGTCCGTCCGTCCGTCCGTCCGTCCGTATGAACGCCTGTTTCTCAGAGACTATAAGAGCTAGAGCAACCAAACTTGAAATCTAGATTCGTTATGTTCGTACGCTGTACAAGTTTGTTTTAGATTTTTCAATTTCCTCCCCTGACCACCGCAATTCGAAAAAATCGATTATTAAGCACAATTTTCCACCGATCAAATTTATTTTTGGCACACATCATAATTAGACCGGTCTTGATCGATGTTGTGAATCTGGGTAAGATTGATCAAAAATCTCGGAAGTTATAGATCATCAAAAGTGGTGTTATGGTCCCCGGGGGGGTATTGTAGTGCGCGCAAAATAAGAGCTAGAGCAACGAAATTTGGAATGTATATTTGTTATGTTTGTACGCTATACGAGTTTGTTTTAGACTTTTCAAGTTCTTCCCCTGACCATCGCAATTCGAAAAAATCGATTTTCAGATACAATTTTCAACCGGTCAAATTTATTTTTGGTACACATCATTATTAGACCATTCTTAATCGATGTTGTAAATCTGGGTAAGATTGATCAAAAATCTCGGAAGTTATAGATCAGCAAAAGTGTTGCTAAGGGCCCCGGGGGGGGTTATGTAGTGCGCGCAAAATAAGAGCTAGAGCAACGAAATTTGGAACGTAGATTTCTTATGTTTTTACGCTATACGAGTTTGTTTTGGATTTTTCAATTTATTTCCCTGACCACCGCAATTCGAAAAAAACGATTATTAAGCACAATTTTACACCGATCAAATTTATTTTTGGTACACATCATAATAAGACCATTCTTGATCGATGTTGTGAATCTGAGTAAGATTGATCAAAAATCTCGGAAGTTATAGATCAGCAAAAGTGGCGCTATGGGCCCCGGGGGAGTAATGTAGTGCGCACAAAATAAGAGCTACAGCAACGAAATTTGGAACGTATATTTGTTATGTTTGTACGCTATACGAGTTTGTTTTCGATTTTTTATTTTTCTCCCCTGACCCCCGCAATTCGAAAAAATCGATTTTCAGATACAATTTTTAAGCGATCAAATTTCTTTTTCGCACACATATTAAGTAGACCATTCTTCATCTAAGTTGTGAATTTCGTTAAAATTGAACAATAAACACGGAAGTTATACAACATTAAGTACCGTGATATAGAATGTGGGGGTTTAAAAGGTGCGCGCAATGGCTAGGTACGTGCAGAACTGTGTGTATGTATAGGTATGTGTGTGTATGTATAAGTATGTGTGTGTATGGCTGTATATGTAGGCAAAGGGGCTCTCGTAGTCGGGTACACTCGACTACAGACTTCTTACTTGTTTTTCGAATTGCGGTGGTCAGGGGAGGAAATTGAAAAATCAAAAACAAACTTGTACAGCGTACGAACATAACGAATCTAGATTTCAAGTTTGGTTGCTCTAGCTCTTATAGTCTCTGAGAAGCATACATTCTTTTGGATTTTGCATATTTGAAATGATGCCTCAAAGATATCAGAATGCAGTGTGTTTACGATATAGCTCGAACATTTGGATATGACGAAGCGCTGCTCAAAGTGGGTGCTGCGATTGCTCACACTGGACCAAAAGCAACAACGCATCGTTGCTTCCGAGAAGTGTTTACGCATGTTAAAGCGCAATAGGATCGAATTTTTTCACCGTTACGTAACCATAGATGAAACATGTCGTCAGTCTTCTGAGTGGGTGGCAACCGCTGAAAGCTTTCCGCAGCGTGCCAAAGCAAAAATGTCGGCGGGTAAGGTTATGGCGTCCGTTTTATGGGATGCATATGGGAATTTGTACAAAGACTACCTGGAAAAAGGTAAAACGATCAACAGCAAATATTATATAACATTGCAGGATCAACTGCTATCAAGGAAAAACGTCCACAAACGTCAAATGGCAAAGAAGAAACTGCTGTTTTATCAAGATAATACACCGTGCCATAAGTCTTGGAATTGAATTGAGGTTCGGATTATTGTCGCATACACCATATTCTCCAGATCTTACCCCAACGATTATTGGCTTTTTCAGATCTCAAAAAGTACCTCCAGGGCAAGAGATATCAGTCAGATAAGGATGTGAATGGTGAATAATTTTCGTGTTTTACGTTTTGAAAATGAATAAATAGAATTGCTAAAGGAAGCTAATGGATTTGTGCAAAATCGAAAAGTATGTAATAGGTAGAAATAATCATCTCTTGTCCGTCTGTATGTTTTCAATTTGTATAAACTTCTGATTTTCAAAGACCATAAGAGCTTCAACTGATCAAACTTATTATTAGACATAATAATTAGACAATTCTTGATCTACTTTGTGAATTTTTTTAGTATTGAATAAAGAACACGGAAATTGCTCTTCGGCAGAAATCATGATGTCGACTGGAACGCTTTATTTTATCCCGAGAACTTCCGTGCCTATAAGGCACTCATTGCTACCCAATACTCTGGCGCAAAGGTGAAAGTGGCCGATAATATTAAGTTTGGTGAGACCCACAAATCGGTGGAATACCTGAAGAACTTCCGCAGCGGATAGGTGCCAGCATATGAAACCGCTGATGCAAATTCCTAAGCGAGTCAAATGCAATTGCTTACCTTTTGTCCAACGAGCAATTGGGTGGGGGCAAATGCCCATTTGTGCAGGCTCAGGTTCAGCAATGGATGTCATTTACCAATGGCAAAATTGTACCAGCATCCTGCGTATTGGTATTCCCACTATTAGGAATAGTGGCGCAGCAGAGGAACTCAACAGCTAAACAGGACGTTGAGGTTGTGCTGCAGCAGCTAAACAAGAAGCTGCTGGATGCCACCTACCTCGTTGGAGAAAGAATTATTCTAGCCGACACTGTTGTGTTCTGCAGCCTTCTGCACTTGTATGAGCACGTGCTGAAACCAAGCGTGCGCAATACATATGTCAACTTGAACCGCTGGTTCGTTACCATTTTCAATCAGCCACAGGTTAAGGCTGTTGTGAAGGATTTAAGTTGTGCGAAAAGACTTTTGTCTTTGACCCAAAAAAATATCCCGAATTCGTAGCAAAGACCAGTGCCAAGGCAACTCCACAACAACCTAAACAGAAGGAAGAGAAGCTCAAGGACAAGAAGAAGGCTTCTCCCAAGGAAACTGAGGAACCTGAGGAACTCGACGCTGCTGATGAGGCTTTGGCTCTTGAGCCCAAGTCAAAGGATCTTTTCGATTTCTTGCCTAAGGATACCTTCAATTTCGATGATTTCAAGCGCGTGTACTCCAATGAGGATGAGGCCAAGTCCATTCCTTATTTCTTTGAGAAATTTGATGCTGAGAGCTACTCAATCTGGATTGGCGAATACAAATACAACGATGAGTTGTCCAAAGTGTTCATGTCGTGCAATCTCATAACCGGCATGTTCCAGCGTCTTGATAAAATGCGCAAACAGGCCTTTGCCTCAGTGTGCCTTTTCGGTGAGGACAACAACAGCACCATCTCTGGTATTTGGGTGTGGCGTGGACAGGATCTCGCATTTACTCTATTCCCAGATTGGCAGATTGACTACGAAGTCTACGATTCGAAGAAACTAGATGCTAAGAGTGAGGAAAACAAGAAGGTTGTCACCCAGTACTTCTCGTGGACCGGCGCCGATAAGAACGGTCGCAAGTTCAATCAGGTTAAAATTTTCAAATAAATGCATACAAAACCATGAGATTTAAAATGCAGCAAGCACGATGACTTAGTTCTAAGTTCTAACCAATCAACTGATAGCAATTATGTGTAGAGAAGTAAAGACATCGTGCTGTGAACATCGATAATATATACATACATCCTGATCCTCCTGGTTATGGTATGCTCAGCACACCAAACTTTGGTGTCTCTGCCTTCTGCATTTGTAACTAAAGATTTGTTTTGTACTTGCGTTTAAATTGATATTGTCAAACAGGGCATCCAGGAAATAATTTATTAATTTATTTATAAATGATTAAGTATCCCATTATAAATCTGCGACAAAAGTTATGAATCGCGTGCAATAGTTTAAAGTGCGTATATCGGTGTGTATCTTTGTGTATGTGGGCAAAGAGTAGTTTTCTTACTTGTTTCATAGGGCAAAGAAGCTATAAATGTAATGCGCTGTTAATTATGCTTATTAGTGCCTTTGCCTTAATAAAGAGAAAAAGGGAACTATTGGATTTGTGCAAAATCGAAAAATATGTAATAGGTAGAAAAAATCATCGGAGACCCAATAAAGTATATACATTCTTCATCAGGAAGACAAAACAAGTCGATCTAGCGCTGTCCGTCCGTCTGACCGACCGTATAAAGCAACCAAATTTGGAATCTAGGTTAGTTATGGTTGTACGCTATACGAGTTTGTTTTAGATATTTGAATTTCCTCCCCTGACCACCGCAATACGAAAAACACGATTATTAAGCACAATTTTAAACCGATTGAATTTTTCTTTTTATGCACATAATAGTTCCACAATTCTTGATCTACGTTTTGAATCTCGTTAAGATTGATCAAAAAATTCGGAAGTATATATCATTAGAAATTGCGTTATGGACTTTGGATTAGGTATCGTGTTATGGAGCACGGGGGCTAAAAGGCGCGCTAAATAGCTTAAAGTGCGTGTAAAATTGTCTGTGTTTGTGTCAGAGTAGTAAATACAAATATCTTAAATACAGTTAAATAGCGTACTTAAACAAGAGATACAATTTTAAATTGGCTGTTGTATCATTTATAGAATTTAATGAAATTGGCGTTCATACTGACGGAAGTACGCTTAGCAAACTAACAGGGCTAGATCGACTAAGCTAAATATAAACAACATATATACTTTTAGAATCTTATAGGTATTCAAATGAATATTTCTATCTGTTATATATTTTTGGTTTGAACCCGTTACCACCTTTATCTGTTTTCAACGGCGGACTAGCTTTTAACGGTTAGGTAAGCATGCATGCTTTAAAAAAATATCTAAATTTTTATTAAAAGTTAATATACCTTATTTGCATCGCCATAAGGGAAAAAGTTCCCATAAATTTTCTTAAATTCTTCAACCGTCAGGTGACCGCTTGGACAATCTTTAAGAAATCCTTTATACCACTCTTGAATTTCCGAATCTGATAAATATAAAATATAGATTTTTTATTATTAGTTGTATTTATCTATAAAGTGGTATATTTACTAAATTAGTTAATTTTGCCGAGACGTTGGGTGTTTTTTACAAAGTCATACTCACACATACTCACACATTCACACACATACTAACACATACACACATACACACAGTTGGGTGGATGTAAGCGGCATACTGGTCTGCAACTGCGTCGTTTCGACCGGCAGTTTTACAATACCCAGTGCGGTTTGGAGCAGCACAAATCTAGCAGAATGTATAAAAAGGACAAAATGGTGGTAAATAACATTATTTCTCCAGGTGGCAGTCACAATAGTGAAAATCCACCCGTGAAACAAACCAAGGCAGGGGCACGGATTCTGGAGGCCCCAACACCCATTAACCTTAATACTACTGCGATGGTTACTTACTTGGGCGGTGCTGCGGATCAAGTTACAAGCACAACGGAGACGCAAATAAACCCCTTCGTCAAACGCGAGAGGCTAGGTCGGTCTTCACAGTCCACACCTCCAAAGAAGCCAATGGATCAACACCCATCGCCTATGACACAGATGGCGGAGCTCGAAGAGCTCTTGGAAGACCTTATTTTCCTGGTTAGCGAGAAAAAGCCAAAAGTACGTCATGTTATCCAGGGCATGAAGAACAACCTGGCAAAAAGTTTAGCCTACAAAGGTTGGTGGTAGAAATTCTACGCACGACTGGGTTCGGGCCGGACTCGCTTGATGATAAATAAGTCCACGCAAAAAACACCACACGAGGCGAGCAGCCTTAGCTTTATGGAAGCAGTGAAAGCTAAGAATCCCAGAAGAATCAAGCAGGTCAATAAGCCTGCCAAGGGTGACGGACAATGGCAAAAATTAAAGGCAAAGGCAAAACCAAGGGAAAGGATCAGGCGACATCCAGATTAGCTGATGATAAAGTGGATCCAGAGGACTACGCAAAAGCGATGGCACTGGTCCAACGCTACAGAGAGAGCGTACGCGGAATCCGGCGTATTGCAGCAGGTGAGCTCTTACTGCAGATGAGCAAATCCTCGGATGTTGAGACACCTAAGTTACGTGCGCAGTACAGGAAGTACTCGGTGAAAGCGCGACCGTAACAACCATTACGGACAAGTTATTACAGATGTACCAGAGTGGACTACTGCTGATGAAGTTCTGCAGGCATTGTACACGAAGCTGGACGAGGATTTGCCCGCTGAAACAGCCCCAAGATAGGTAAGGGATACAGAGGGACGCAGATAGCCTTCATGATTTTGACAAAGAGTGTCGCCGAAGCGCTGCTCGCAGCTGAAAATCTGCGCATTGGCTGGGGACTGTACCGAATCCAGAACAAGGTGGAGCTAAGGAGATACTACAAATGCCTGGAGTTTTGTCCCATTGCAGCAAGGTGCAGAAACAGGCTGGATGCTTCCAGGAAATTTTTTAGGTGTGGTGGGGACGGGCACTCATCTAAACGATGCAAAATGGAGGCCAAATGCATATTGGGCATACGAACAGGAGAGGAAAGTGTGGTGCACCATACGCTTAGCAGAGCTGTCCGACGGCACTACAATTAGATTTATACAACTTAATATAAAACATTGCAGAGCGGCTCAAGAACTGCTCCAACAAACTGCACGTGAGCTAGGCGCGGACCTGGCTATCTTGAGCGAGCCCCACAGGCCACTGCAGTAGGGGAGCTGGTCGCAAAACCCAAGTGCAGGAGCAGCCCTGTGAAGTTGCGGACAACCGGCCAAGCAACTCACACATGTGGGAGCTGCTGGAGGCTATGTAAATGCAAAGGTGTATGGCATCTACGTATGCAGTTGTTACATAGCGCCCAGTACTTCCACGATGGACTTCGCGGAACGTGACATTACTAGTGATGCTATGGGAGTGGGGGAGTGCGTGGACTTGGATGCGTTAGCCATGCTAAACGTATCGTTGTTCAGCCTGGGCAACATACACACCTTTAACAAGGCGGAACGGGAGTCGGTTATTGACCTCACGTTTGCCAGCACTATTCTAGTTGGGAAAGCAAACTGGATGGTTTCCCGGGCGTATACGCACAGCGACCATTATGCAATCGTCTGCACCTTCGAAGAACGCACGCAACTCAGAAGGCAACCTAGGCTTAAAAGCTGGTCCCTAGAGCTTGGTCTACTGTTCGGAAACAATTGCTTCTGCACGTAAAGACTGCATTCTGGCGCGAATGCACCTCAAACGCACGCAAGGAAGGTCCATAGAAGCGTAACGATATACGACATCCACACTCACATTAAAACAAGCAAGGGTGCTGTTTGAATGACCTATGGGATGAAGCTGATACACAGTTTTTTGGAATCGCATACAGACTGGTCATGGGGAAGGTGAAAAGACGCCCAATGCCGTCGGACCCACAGAAACTACTAAACATAGTTCAAACACTGTTCCCGATGCACCCACCAGCTACACTACCGCAAATCACTCCATGCTCTGAATTACTCTATGCAAAAGAGCCGGACGGTATCCACCCACATGTAATAAAACTTGTGGCGAAGGAACAACCGACCATCTTTGTAGAATTGTTTAACAATTGCCTAAACGAGAGCACCTTCCCCAGCACGGAATTCAGTAAGGCTTTTGACTCCGTAAATCACACTCTCTTAATTAATAAGTTAAGTTTGATGGGATTTCCTTAAGACCTTGTAAACTGGATCGACGACTACCTTCGCTCGCGAATACAACGAGTTATTTTTAAATCATCTTTTTCTAAGTCCGATTGTATTTCATCCGGAGTCCCCCAGGGCAGTCATCTAGGTCCGTTACTTTTAAATCTTTTTATCAATTACGTAGACAGGCTAGATAGTGTCATTAACTTAGGAATTCTACTTGACCACAAATTAAATTTCAATGCCCATGTTGCATTTACTATAGATAAGGCTACTCAAATTCTAGGATTCATCAAAAGTTGGTCCAAAGAATTTGACGACCCTTACATAACAAAAACACTTTATACTGCAATCGTCCGACCTATCTTGGAATACGGATCTTGTGTATGGTCTCCACAATATTCGGTACATCAAGAAGGAATTGAGTCTGTGCAGAAGAAGTTTCTTCTCTTTGCTCTTCGTGCTTTTAACTGGGCTCCTGGTACGGATCTTCCTTCGTACGCAAGTAGACTATTACTAATTAATCTTCCATCCCTTACTAATCGCCGTATTATGCTTGGAGTTATGTTCCTACACAAATTGCTTTTAGGTAGTGTTAGTAGATTCTAGTGTTTTATTAGGTAATATTAATATTCGTGTTCCTTTCAGGGTACTCTGTTGTGACTATAACAAGCTCTGCAGAGTTATCAGAACGGAATTACCCTTAGACACTAACAAAAATTTAATTCTTAACTTTTTAATTAATAATAATTAACATCGTTACTAATACTGATGATCTAATTGGGTTTTCTGGGTTTTCCCAATTCTGTGCAACAAATGTTGGATCATTTTCAATTCAATTTTAATACTCCCAGCTTAAAACTTAAAACTTAAACTTAAAACTTAAATTAAAAATTTAAAATTTAAATTTAATTAAATATTGTTTATCTTTAATTTTAATTTGATTTCAATTTTGTACCAAAATTTTTGGTCGACTGCTCATAGTTGACATTAAATAAATAAATAAATATCAAAGCGACAGAGATTTGTGCTGATTCCTAAAGGTGAAAACCGGCGAAAGATCCATCCTCGTACAGACCACTCTGTATGTTGGATGTGGTCGGGAAGCTTTTCGAGTGCGGCAGAATTCGGTGATCAGGACGGAGTTTCGAACTGGCAATTCGGATTCCGAAAAGGCATGAGCACTGGAGGCGTGGAAAAAAGAATGCCATCAAATCGGCAAGATGGTGCACTACGGCGCCTAAACATCTCTGAGTATCTTACTAGCTTGTTATGCACCTACTTTCGCGGTAGAGTGATATTCTACTATACAGCTGACGGTTGGATGCATTACCAAGGTACAGGAGGCGTCCCACAGGGATTGGTCCTGGGAGCGATGCTCCGAAGCGTCATGTAAGACGCACTCCTTCAATTCGCGACAATTCGTCGGCTTCGCTGACGATACTGCTATTGTGGCAATACGAGAGAGAAAAGGGAGAGTAGGGTCAGGTTTCGGCTTTTAATGCTGTCCCACTATACATAAAAAAATGTTGCATAATTTCCGTGTTTATTGTTTAATGAAGACCCCATAAAGTATATGTATTATTGATCAGGACGACATGACGATTCAATCCAATCGTGTCCGTCCGTCCGTCTGTCCGTCCTTATGAACGCCTGTTTCTCAGAGACTATGAAATTACATTGGTTATTTTTGTACGCTATATGAGTTCGCTTTAGATTTTTGAATTTCCATCTCTGTCCCCCGCAATATGAAAAAAAAGATTATTTTTAACCGATCAAATTTCTTTTTGGTACACCTAATAATTGAACCTTTTAGAAGTACGTTGTGAATTTTGTTAATTGTAACTGAAAATAATGGAAGCCATTGACTATTAAGTAATGCGCTATAGAGCGTCGGGTACACGCGACTACAGATTCCTAACTTGTTATATATTTTATTAGAAGAATATGAAAGGAATTAAAACAAGTAAGAAGTCTGTAGTCAAGTGTACCCGACTACGAGAGCCCCTTTGCCTACATATAGAGCCATACACACACATACTCATACATACACACAGTTCTACACCGAGCGGTCGTAGAATACCACCTCAGCCGGCATTGCTTGTCGTAAAAGGCGACTAATATGTTAAGGGGAAGTTGCTACAAAGAGAGCTGCCTTTGGTGGGCTGTATGTGCCAGCCGCCATTAATTTGGATAAGAATGGCTTAGTACTCTCCTCAGCAGTGAAAAAAGCGCGCAACCACTTGGTGATACGGTGATACGACTAACAAATGCGTGAAGGCAAATAGAGTCGAGACCAGTAAGACTCT
>JBAMBS010000453.1:0-30330 GCA_037044455.1 Zygothrica quintamaculata | reverse complement strand
AAAAAAAAGCTTCATAGCACCAAGGTGAAACAATAACCTCGGGATCGTAAAAACAAATCCGCATTGTCTTTATTTTTGACTTCCGAAGACGACTTTTTTTCGGTGATGGCTCGTCAGGATGCTTCCATTAGGCACTTTGACGTTTGGTTTCGGGACCATATTAAAAGCACCACGTTTCATCACCAGTCACAATCAAATAATTGTAGATTATGTCCTTTATCGACTTCTTAATAAAAATCCTTACAATGTTGGATTCGTAGCAATTTTTGGTCTTCAGTCAATTTGTGCGGAATAAACTTGCAGAACAATTTCCGTAGACCCAATTTATCTATCAAAATGCGACGAATGGAGTCTTTGGTGATATTTAACTTCATTTCCATGTAACGCCAAGAAGATTTCGGCTCATTCTTAATAAATTCCTGCACTTTTTCAATATTGTTTTGGGTAATCACTGATTTTGTCCGGCCTGACGTCTGATCGTAACAGAGGTCCTAACGACCTTCTTGGAATCGCTTAAACCACTCATGATTATTACGACGGGATAGGCACTGATCGCCATAAACTTTTTAGCACCTTTGCCTTTTGTAAAAAAGAAGCAAAGCGGAGCTATTGGAAATGTGCAAAATCGAAAAGTATGTAACACATAGAAATAATCATCTGAGACACCATAAAGCATATATATTCTTGATCAGGACGACTAGCTGAATCGATCTAGCCCTGACCGTCTGTCTGTCCGTCTGTCCGTCCGTCCGTATGAACGCCTGTTTCGCAGAGACTATAAGAGCTAGAGCCACCAAATTTTAAACCTAGATTTATTATTTTAGTACGCTATACTAGTTTGTTTTTGATTTTTAAATTTCCTCCCCTGACTCACGTAATATGAAAAAAACAAGTAAGAAGTCTGTTGTCGAATGTACCCGACTACGAGAGCCCCTTTGCCTACATATACAGCCATACACACACATACTCATACATACACACAGTTCTGCACGTACTTGGCCATTGCGCGCGACTTTAAGCCCCCCACGCTCTATAGCGCGGTACTTATTGTTGTATAACTTCCGTGTTTTTCGTTCAATTTTAACGAAACTCACAACGTAGATGAAAAATGGTCTACTTAATATGTGTGCGAAAAAGAAATTATATCGGTTAAAAATTGTACCATAAAATCGTTTTTTTCAATTTGCGGGGGTCAGGGGAGGAAATTTAAAAATCTAAAACAAACTTGTATAGCGTACGAACATAACAAATCTACGTTCCAAATTTCGTTGCTCTAGCTCTTATTTTGCGCGCACTACATTACCCCCCCACGGGGCCCAAAACGCCACTTTTGCTGATCTATAACTTCCGAGATTTTTGATTAATCTTACCCAGATTCACAACAGCGATCAAGAATGATCTAATACTGATGTGTAACAAAAATAAATTTGATCGGTTGAAAATTGTGCTTAATAATCGTTTTTTTCAAATTGCGAGGGTCAGGGGAGGAAATTGAAAAATCCAGAACAAACTCGTATAGCGTACGAACATAACAAATCTACCTTCCAAATTTCGTTGCTCTAGCTCTTATTTTGCGCGCACTACATAACCCCCCCGGGGCCCAAAACGCCACATTTGCTGATCTATAACTTCCGAGATTTTTGAGCAATCTTACCCAGATTTACAACATCGATCAAGAATGGTCTAATAATGATGTGTGCCAAAAATAAATTTGATCGGTTGAAAATTGTGCTTAATAATCGTTTTTTTCGAATTGCGGGGGTCAGGGGAGGAAATTGAAAAATCTAAAACAAACTCGTATAGCGTACCAACATAACAAATCTACGTTCCACATTTCGTTGCTGTAGCTCTTATTTTGCGCGCACTACATTACCCCCCCCCCCCCCCCCCCGGGGCCAAAAATTCCACTTTTGCTGATCTATAACTTCCGAGAACACTGTACTGTACGAACATAACGAATCTAGATTTCAAGGTTCGTTGCTCTAGCTCTTATAGTCTTTGAGAAGCATACATTCTTTTGGATTTTGCACATTTCCAATAGCTCCGCTTTGCTCTTTTTTTACAATAAGGCAAAGGGGCTAAAAAATTATTGAGCATAATTTTCAGCCGATCGAATTTTTTTTTGGCTAACATCATAATTAGACCATTCTTGATCTATGTTGTGAATCTGGGTAAGATTGATCAAAAAACTCGGAAGTTATATATCATTAAAAGTGGTGTTATGAGCCCCGGAGGGTCTAGTAGTGCGCACAAAATAGGAGCTAGAGCAACGAAATTTGGAACATAAATTTGTTATGTTCGTACGCCATACGAGTTTGTTAAGATTTTAGAATCTCATCCCCTGACCCCTGCAATTCAAAAAAATCGATTATAAGGCACAATTTTGAACTGATCAAAATTCTTTTTCGCACACATATTAAAAAGATTGTTCTTGATCTATTTTGCGAATTTCGTTAAGATTCAACAATACATACGGAAGTTATACAACATTAAGTGCCGTGATATAGAGTGCGGGGCTAAAAAGCGCGCGCAATGGCTAAGTTCGTGGCATCACCCTTCTTCAGAACAGGACAGATCAAGCTAAGGTTCCAATAATCGGGTATGCTTTCCTTGACCTTCTTGACCAGGATTCGTTCATCATCTCTGCAGATGAGCCGTCCAGCTTTATATCCTTAGGTAAATCGTTTCTGCTTCTACTACACTCCATTCTCCCACACTCCAGCCTTTCTAATTCTCTTTTCGTGTGTTTAAAAAGGAGCTTCTCTTTTCCTTTCTCTTTGCCCTGTACGCCTCTACTAATGTCCGGGTAGCTTAATATTGAAGGGTTTGCCTATACGATGCGTCCTTCGCTCTAGTTGTTCACGGCACTATTGGTGAAATGTCCCGTAATAATACTATGCACAACGCTAACGCCTTTAAAATAAAACACAATTTAAGTTTTAGTTAATTTAATTTTATTTCCTGAATATTTTGTACTGTTTCATTTCATGGTTAGGTTAAGACTGATTTTAAGGATGCTCAAACAAAGGTCCTCCGAAGTAACGGATTCATCAGGGCCGTTGCACAGTAGCATCATCCGTTTCGCGCCTGTTTTCACTTTTGCCTGTTTTGTTAGCGTTTTCTATATCCCAGCTTTAAAAGAAGAAACGGAAGCTCAAGACTTCAAGCCAGACCTCTCCTTTCTGTGTCCTACGTATTTTGCGTACCAAAATACCAATTTTTCCCAAATTTTCTCATGCTGGGATCAGCCTTGAGTTTCCGCAGCATATCTGCGTAGGAAGCATCTGCGCACTTGGAAACAATGATTGCCTCCAGCTTGTGGCGCAATTTCTTCCTTGGTTAGCCTCCCGTTCTTGGCCGGCTAGCGTCCTTGTAGGAAACTGCTGCTGTAGCTTTCTTCTGGAGTGAAGGTTTCTTTTGCATCGGCTGTACCGGCTGTACGGTGCCACTATTTTTAGGCCTGGGCGTACCATCCCGTGTCTGCCGAGACTTCTTTTTCTGCTCCGTTTGTGTTCCCGTGCTGTTATTGGGGACCGCCTTACTTTGCGCTCCTTCAATCGCTAGAACTCTAGCACTGAGTAAAGCTAGTTCAGCTACCGCCCCTTAGTTTCTCTTGTGAGGTAGTGCTGGATCTCGAAGGATGTAAGCAGGATGCTAATCCGTTCCCGCATGCTTTCGAGCGGGCTCAGTAGATCCTCGTTTATCACAACAGTGGACAAGTCCAGTGGGCGGAGTGGCGAAGCCGAAGGCGATCTTCAACCTGATCTCTGTGTCGGTACTATAAACGAATCGACGGTCCGCTGCTTCTGCTGGTGTCCTGTACTATTCGATGTTGCGGAGGACAAGCTTACCACTTCACCAACACTGCGATCGCAGGATATCGACGACTGGGGCCCCGCTTTCCCACCTCTCATAGTCCCTGGCACTGGGTTTCCGACTCCCTGCAACGTAATATCACTCCTTCTTGTGTCTTCTATGTTTGGGTAGCACCCATGCATTTTTTTCTAATGCCAAGTAAACACAGAGTGTTGCGCCGACTGAGGTAGCCGCCCCGAATGGGGCAGACGCTAAGTAGAATGCCGCCCGATTCGGGTACACACGCGTTCTGGATTTTTTCTTTTTTTCGCCTTTTTATCTTGGCCAGTCTTCCTGTCAGTTGACGAGGAGCCTGTTAGCAGGGACGCCACGCGGAAACGATGAGCTGCTTGGATGTTGGTTGTTATAGATCGTGCTGGGCTTTGCCAGGTTTAAGCCTATTAACACTTTGCAATAAAAGACCCCATCCCATCCCCTAAGAGCTAGAGTAACCAAACTTGGAATCTAGATTCGTTATGTTCGTACGCCATAGGAGTTTGTTCTAAATTATTGAATTTCTTCCGCTGACCCCCGCAGTACGAAAAAACGATTATTTAGCACAATTTTCAACCGATTTAATTTTTTCTTTTTTTGGCAAACATAATAATTAGAGCATTCTTGATCTACGTTGTGAATCTCGTAAACATTGAACAAAGAACACGGAAGTTATACAACATTAAGTATTATAGAGCGCCGTAGTCTTATTTATATAATTTTACATATATAGTATATATAATTATTTAGTTTAGAGTCAAACAAATGTCCCGTTATAAAATTGTTGTTTGGTAATGACATACCGGTTTCTTTATTGATTTTTGACGACTATTTTAACATAGTTACCATTGTCCGATTTAAGTGCTATATGTACCGTTGTCTTCGATTATTTGCTGCCATTTTGATGGTAATTTGTATATGCCTCTTCTGAAGAAGTCTTTGTCTCTATTGGCAAAAAAACTCGGCAATTCGATTTTCACAAGCCTCCTTTGAACTCAATTTCTGCCCATCGAAAAAATTTTGCATGGCTAAAAACAGATGGTAATCGCTTGGGGCAATGTCCGGACTATAAGATGGATGCATTAAAACTTCCCAACCAAGCTCCCGTAGCTTGTGACGAGTCACCAAAGAAGTATGGGGCCTGGCGTTGTCATGCTGGAACACAATGCCCTTACGATTCACCATGGCTGGCCGCTTCTGTTCAAGTGCAATCTTCAATCGCTCCAGTTGTTAACAGTAGAGGTCAGAATTGATGGTTTGGCCATAAGGCAGCATTTCATAATGGATAATTCCTCTGATATCCTACCATACACTCAGCAAAACCTTCCGAGTCGTCAATCCTGGCTTTGCCACCGTTTGAGCCGACTCATCGTGCTTCGACCAGGATCTTTTACGCTTGGTGTTGTCATATGTGATCCATTTTTCATCGCCAGTGACCAACCGATCCAGAAATGAGTCGAGTTTATTACGGTGCATTAGATATTCGCAGATTGAGACACGGTCCAAAAGGTTATTTTGAGATAACTTATGAGGCATCCATACATGGAGCTTTTTTGACAACTTTTTCGACTTCAAATGCCTATGCACGGTTTCCGTGCTTAGTTGGAGCTTCTCTGCGATGCTTCTAATAGTCACATGACGATCTCGATGCACTATTTCCATGACTTTATCCGTATCAACGGTCACTGGTCGTCCGGTGGGCTTGGGTGTTTCGGTGACAAAATTACCACTTCGGAATCGCCTGAACCACTGTTCTGCAGTTTGAACCGATAGTTTGTTGTCTCCTAAGACAGAAATAATCTGTCTGCGATATTCCGCAGCAGTTTTTCCTTGTGCGAAATAAAAATTCAAAATTGCCTGAATTTCAGCGTTTGTGAACTCCATTTCGATCGATTGTAATTTTTAAGCGCGGAAACTGATGTAAACAAACTGTACGTCATTTAAAAGGTGTTGCCATGACCTATCCAACGATATGCAGCGTTGTCAGATACGATTCCATGTGACTTCACAAGCGAAGCGCGAAATTTGAATGCAAAAACCGGTATGTCATTACCAAACAATTTAGTATTAAGGACAACGCTAACGCCTTTAAAGTAAAACACAATTTAAGTTTCAGTTATGTTCATTTTATTGGCTGAAGATTATGTAGTGCATCATTTCACGGTTAGATTAAGACTGATTTTAAGTATGCTCAGATGCATGCTTAGTCTATTGTTTACAATTGATCGATATTTGGTATTATTGCTGAGTGCGGGTCAGTTTAATTGTTATTGCTTGTAATTCGATACTATATTTGTTATAGTTTACACTTTGAGGCTGAGTGTTAGATTTTGGTTCCATACGTTTTGAGTGCAGTAATACCTGTCGCACTTTATTTATTTGACTTTCAAGTGGATACAGAGTGTACGAGACTACGTCACTTCCCTCCATTTAGAAGAAAGCCTATACTTGGGTTGATATAAATGAATTCCATACTTGTAATGGATTTTGTTTCATTTCTATTTATTGTGGTTCATTCTGTTTTTAGCTTTTTGAAAAAAGAGCATAAGGGAACTAATAGATTTGTGCTAAATCCAATGTTATAAAACAGATAGGAATAATCATCGGAAACCCCAAGGAGTATATATGTGCCAATTACACGGCAGTGGTCATTTTCCATTCCGCCTTAACGTGTCTTTCGGGGTATGTGGCGAAAAAATTTCGGCCCCTTCCAAAATACAAAACCAAATCCGCAAATTGGAAACTTTTGGAAGAAGTTTGCCTGTAAAAATCCACAAACTGGGCTGCCTTAACCACAAAGTCCCCCAATTAACCAAATGCATCCGTTTTGCCGAAAACTGCAGCATCCGCCAAACCAAAAGCATAGGTCACAAAGCAAAGGTTCCATGGTGGAATGAAACTCTTCAAAATTTAAGAAATGAGAAACAAAAATTGTTTCTTAAATTTAAGGAGTGCATGTGCACCTCCAGTCTCTTAAAATACAAATAAGCAAATGCAATCTTCAAAAAAGGAGTGTTATTGGCCAAAAGAGAATGTTTAAGAAATTTCACATCCAGAATTTTTCTATTATCCTCATCAAAAAGAATATGGTCCGATATAAAACAATTATTTTCATAAAATTCATGAAAGGATTATCTTCCGACACTAATTTTTCAGGATCCTATATCCAACAAAAACAAATATCCCTCATCAATCTGAAAAAACGCCTTTTTGACATTTCAAACAATAAGCCCTGCCTCTTTCCTCATGCATGGACATCGGTAATAATAATTCCAGTACTCCAGCCAAATAAACCCGTATCATTAGCTTTCGGTCAATCTCGCTTCTATCATGTCTCGGCAAAACAGCAAAACATGTCTCCTGTGGTACATTACGCGGTTTAATTTAATTTCACAAAACCAAGTTGCTTTTAAATCTAAACAAAGCACATTAAACTCTTAATTGCTATTTCAACATTTCGTGTCGAAATCCATTTTCACAAAAAAACACGTGTCCATACTGGCGACGGATTTTAAAAGAGCTTTCGATGGCGTGGGGTTATATACAGTTTTAAAACTTTCTTATTTCCTATCAGAATGTTAGAGGTCTTAGGTAAAAATTGTCTAAGCCTTATCTAGACAGTTTTTCTATTAACTATAATATAATAATTTTCACTAAAACCTGGATAAAGTCTGAAATTCCAGATTTATCTATACTTTGTAGTAGATACACTTGCTTAAGCCGAGACCGTTCACTTTACCTTATTGCGTTCGTTAGTTAGAATTCATAGACAGTCCGTCAAATATTGAATTTATAACTGTAAAAATTTATATAAATTATATTAATTTATACGTAACCTGTTCGTATATTCCTCCTAATTCTGATTCCGTAAATTATTCCGAACATTTATCCGTCATCCGTTCTATCTCCTCCGAGCTATACACCAATGATAACTTACTGGCTTTTGGAGATTTCAGTCTGCCAAATGTGGACTGGTCACATAATCCTACCATACTTAATCTTATGTCAACTGTATCAGTTAATGAATTCATTGAATCACTGTTAGACCTATCAGCCTGTCAGGTTAATCCTGTTTGAAATTCTAACGGGCGTTTACTTGACCTGAGTTTTGCATCGGACTCATGTAATGTAACAATAGAGCAAACTTGTCACCTTGTTTTTCCGGAAGATATTTGTCATCCAATTTTAAATGTACAATTTGATTAGTTGCGCTTAAAAAATTTTCAGATAACCCTGGGGTTAAATCCAGATGCTTCAAAAATTGTGACTTTGAAAAACTTAATTATCTACTTTATGGGACCAGCTGATCTCAATTGTTCGCTTGTTTTGATATAAATAAGGCCAAGCCGATCTTTTATAATATCTTAAAAATACTTTTCGATAAATATATTCATTTAGTATGCCATAAGAGGAAAAATAGAACTCCATAGATCTCTGAAGAGTTAACAACGTTTAAAAATGTGAAATCTCGTTATTATAAAAGATTCAAGTCAACGAGTAGAATCTCTGATTGCTCTCATTATGTTATTGCAAAAACAAATTTTGTTTCGTGTAACACGCGTTGTTACAATGCCCATTTATCTCGTTGCCGTTTACAAGTTCGGCAATATCCTAAATAATTTTTAACCCCTTGTAACTGTGTGTATGTGTGTGTATAGCTGTATTCGTAGTCGGGTGCACTCGAATACAGATTTCTTACTTGTTTCAACTCGCTTAGTTATGAAGGCATGACAGCAAACTCTGATCAGGCGGTAGCCGATTTATTTGCAGATTTCTTTCAAACTACGTACTCGCTTACTGGTTTGACTCGTGATAGTTACTATCCGTACAGGCTAAATACCTCTAACTGCATTTTTAATCCTGTTATCCTCGAAAGTTCGCTATTAAGTGAATTTAATATTATTAACCCAATTTATTCACATGGGCCTGATTGAGTATACTCAAATACTGTTCTGGTTCTTTATGTAAACCATTATATAAATTATTTGAGTTCTCTGTTAAATCCAGTTCATTCCCGATCATTTGGAAGGAATCAATCATCAATCATTCCTCTCCATACGAACGGTTCGAAGTCAGATATTAAGAACTATAGGGGTATATCCAAATTCCTATAGTTCTTGAGAAATTGATCATGTTTTAGCTTCACCACTTTTGTAGTTAAATTATATCAACTTCCCAACATGGCTTTGTGAATTCGCGATCTACTTCCACTAACCTACTTGAATTTATTACCGCTCTTGTTAAAGGATTTCAGAATAATATGCAGACCTATATTTACACTGATTTCAGTAAGGCTTTTGGCTCGTAAATCACACTCAAGCAAAGACAAAGTCGTAAAGATGATACCCAGCAACATGCATTGAGCGGCAATAATTTTGAAGTTATCATGAAGGCAATACAGTCTTTTCAAGAAAATCAAAATAATATGATATACTATACTTCAACAGCAAAAACAGCAACTGCAGTATCAGCTGCAACAACAGCAGGCACAGCAGCATATGCAAATATTGCAGGCTTGCTGCACTCAAGCCACAAACGCCATAGTGATGCCACTACGCATCGCTGTGTGGAACGCTGATGGCGTCTCCACGAAGCTGCCTGAGCTACTAAGCTTTGTGCTTTAAATGAGACTTACTGCCGGGGAACTAGTTCTCCAAAGATGTATGGCTTTCAGTCATACCCAGCTAATGATCCAAATACGGGAAATGTAAGACAGGGCGCAGCGATTCTGGTAAAATCCAATTTAGTAATGCCGCTAATGCCAGTGGCAACACCAAAACTGCAGATTGCATCTGCAGCCATAAACACTGCGCTTGGTGCTATCAATTTTGGCGCTATTTATTGCCCACCAAGATTTAATTGGTCGATGGATGACTTCTTTGATATCATTGATGGTTATGGTTCCAATGTGTAGTTGCTAATGATTGGAACGCTGCGCACTAGTTATGGGGTGCAGGTAGGCACTGCATTAACGAATCTTGCCCTAAATTCGAAACTATACACGTTAGCAACAGGAGGACCAACCAGATTTCCGTATGGCAGAAGAGGATC
Organism: Zygothrica quintamaculata; assembly: GCA_037044455.1. NCBI lineage: Eukaryota > Metazoa > Arthropoda > Insecta > Diptera > Drosophilidae > Zygothrica > Zygothrica quintamaculata. The sequence continues at coordinate 20,430 of JBAMBS010000453.1, read as the reverse complement.
TCCAAGCTGCATAGATTTTCTTTTAGCACGGCGCATTCTGGGAGTCCATGCAATCTGCCATTATTTCTAATATAAGATGCTTAGGCGACGGAGTATCCAGTTGTGGAGCGTATCATATCGAAACATACTAACTTGGAGTTGTTTTAATCGCTGTTGCAGCAATCGCAGGATCTGAATATGGAAATTCGCACGGACGAGGATATTGACGATGTCCTAGATATATTTACGGGAAAAATTTGTGCTGTTGCATCTGTTGCTACGTACAAGCAGTCTTTGTGGAAGACCACACGCGGTATTAAGAGAAGATGTCCCAGGAAAGCACCTCTAACGGAATGCAATACTTTCCAGCGCAGTGGAAATTGGGTATCATATCCATGATTCCAAAGCCTGGAAAACTTGAAAGTCCGATCAGTCTTCTTCCCTCGATCTCAAACGTGTTCGAAAGACTCATTGCCGCCCGAATTACCACAATTATAAAGCAACTGCATCGAGTAGCTAACAAAATCCTCCAAGCATATAAGAACAAAGAATACTCTAACACTTTGCTCTTAGATGTTAAAGAAGTATTTGATCGCGTTTGGCTCTTGCGACTTCTGGCAAAAGTAAAGAATGCACTGCCAGCGCCTTACTTCTTGCACTTTAAGTCATATCTTGCCAACAGGAAATTTGTTGTGTGTTTTTACACAGCAAAATCTGCAAGATATGATGCAAAAGTGGGTGTACCTCAAGGAAGTGTATTGGCGCCATTGCTCTACTCCCTATTTACTTCAGAATTGCCTCAGCTCAACATTGATCTAGGTATTCAACCAACTAATATGATGCTGGCTACGTTCACTGATGACGTATGCATCACGTACAGGGTGAAGTGGGAATATGAAGCTGCTGATGGCATACAACAGTATGCAGCATCGTTTGAAGAATAGGCACGACGTTGGAATACTGCATTAACAAGGAAAAACGTGCGAACGTATGCTTCACACTTAAAAGAAGTACACCGCCAGCAATAATGCTAGATGAAGCGCCTGTCCAGCAGACAAATCAAGTAAGGTATCTAGGGATCATCCTGGAAAGGAGGCTCTGTTTTGCAGTCCATATCAGACTGCTAAAAACGAGGATTAGGGCCGCTGTGTACAACGACCTAAAAATTTCCACAGCGTTCCAGCAAATTAGCTTCCAATCAAGCCATTACAATAGCCGCATTATTAACCACAGCAATAGGTTAACCAAAATTCTGACTAGAACCCGCCCAGGACAACGCCTAAACAGACGTCTACCAAATAATCTAATAAGCCGGATGCCTAAAATGAGGAAAATTTATTGTTTATTTCTAGCCCCTTTGCCATAAAAAAGAAGCAAAGCAGAGCTAATGGAAATGTGCAAAATACATAAGTATGTAACACATAGAAATAATCATCAGAGACCCCATAAAGTATATATATTCTTGATCACGACGACAAGACGAGTTAATCTAGCCATGTCCGTTTGTCCTTCTGACCATCCGTCCGTCTGTATGAACGCCTGTTTCTCAGAGACTATAAGAGCTAGACCAACCAAATTTTAAACTTAGATTCGTTATTTTCATACGCTATACAAGTTTGTTTTATATTTTTCAATTTCCTCTCGTGACCTGCGCAATTCGAAGAAAACTATTATAAAGCAATATTTTCAACCGATTGAATTTGCTGTTGGCACACATCATAATTAGATGATTCTTGATCTATGTTGTAAATCTGGGTAAGATTGATCTAAAAACTCGGAAGTTATACATCATCAAAACTGGTGTTATGTGGCCCGGGGGGTATAGTAGTGCGCGAAAAGTAGTAGAGCAACTTAATTTGGAATTTAGATTCGTTATGTTTGTACGCTATACGAGTTTTTTTTTAAAGATTTTCAAATTTGCTCCCCTGACCACCGCAATTCGAAAAAATCAATCATAAGGCACAATTTTTAACTATTCTTTAGGCACACATATTATTTAAAGCATTCTTGATCTACGTTGTGAATTACGTTAAGATTGAAAAATAAACACAGAAGTTACAAAACATTAAGTATCGCGCAATAGAGCACGGTGGCTTAAAGTCTTAAAATACGTGCAGAACTGTGTGTATGTGTGAGTATGTGTGTGTATGACTGTGTATGTTGGAAAAGTGGCTCTCGGAATAGGGTACACTCGACTTCAGATTTCTAAAGAAATTTGAACAGTTAAAAATTGTGCTTATAATCGATTTTTTCAAATTGTGGTGGTCATGGGAGGAAATTCTAAAATCTAAAACAAACATTGTAAAGCGTACGATTATTAAGAATCTTGATTCCAAATTTAGTTGCTCTAGCTCTTATTTCGCGCGCACCACTTAATCCCCCCGGGCTCACATAACAGCACTTTTTATTATGTATAACACCCGAGAATTTAGCCCCTTTGCGTTTTTGTGAACAAAGAAGCAAAGCGGAGCTATTGGAAATGTGCAAAATCGAAAAGTATGTAACACATAGTAATAATCATCGGAGACCCCATAAAGTATATATATTCTGAATCAGGACGACAAGACGAGTTGATCTAGCCCTGTCCGTCTGTCTGTCTGTCCGTCTGTATGAACGCCTGTTTCTCAGAGACTATAAGCTATAGCAACCAAAATTAAAATCTAGATTCGTTATGTTAGTAGGTTATACGAGTTTGTTTTAGATTTTCGAATTTCCTCCCCTGACCCCTGCAATTCGAAAAAATAGGTTATAAGACACATTTTTGAACCTATCAAAATTCTTTTTTGCTCACGTACTAATAAGATCATTCCTGATCTACATTGTAAATTTCGTTAACAATAAACACAACATTAGGCACCGCGCTATTGAGCGCGGGGGCTAATATCCGCGCGCAATGGCTAAGTACGTGCAGAACTGTGTGTAAGTGTGTGTATAGCTGTATATGTTGGCAAAGGGGCTTTCGTATTCCGGTACACTCGACTACAGACTTCTTACTTGCTTTTTATCAATCTTACCCAGAATTACATCATAGATCAAGAATGGTCCATTAATGTGTGCCAAAAAGAAATTCGATCGGTTGAAAATTGTGCTTAATAATAGTTTTTTCGAATTGCGTGGGTCAGGGGTGAAAATTCAAAAATCTAAAACAAACTCGTATAGCGTACGAAAATAACAAATCTAGGTTTAAAATTTGGTTGCTCTAGCTCTTATAGTCTCTGAGAAACAGGCGTTCATACAGACGGACGAACGGACAAACGGACAGACTGACGGACGGATAGACGGACATGGCTAGATCAACTCGTCTTGTCGTCCTGATTAAGAATATATATACCTTTTGGACTATTCTATGTGTTACATACTTTGCACATTTCCAATAGCTCCGCTTTGTTTCTTTTTAACAAAAAGGGAAAGGGGCTAAATATAAAAAAATTTTGTTACATCTTAATATATCATAACAGCTGTTATATTAGCCTATTTTGTTAGTATTTAAAACAAGGTGTTTTTGTTATAATATTTTTTTTTAAGTTGAAAGAGATTGTGCAATTTTGTTAGTTGCTGAACCACTGTGCGCAACCTTTGAATGCTGCCCTTGCCGCATATAAAAATGATTGAAATATTTAGTCGGCAACTTTTCGTATGCTTGTATGCAAAGTGTACTCGGTTTTAGCAGTTCATTAATAATAGCCAAATAATAATGTAGCTAACATAAAACGTACGTTTATTTTAGTGTGCATAAAACCAACAAAATATTATATAAAATAAATATGCTTTCAACGAGCTTCATTTTAAAAAAGTTATTAATTGATAGAAGCCCAAATTTCAACAACGCCAATGCATAATTAAATAAATTCAATTAAGTGCTCCTCCTTAGTTTAGCTTTTGATATGTGATTTAATTGCTTATGGCTTTTTGTAATACGCATAGGAACAATCGGTTTAAGAATAGAACTTATTATAAAATAATATTTACTTACTATTTGTATTCATATTTAGTTCGTCCACTACTGTGCAAAAATAAAAATCAATTGTCTTAACCTAACGTACAAAATGCGTTACATATATCTCGATATATTCAAAATTCAGCGTATATTATTTTTTTCCTCTTAATGCTTATATGATCTTGGAAACATTAAATCAATAATTAGAAAATTGAATTTAATATCTTTGTTTACATACACAAACACGTGAATTGTGCGCTAACTGAGGGTGGTTGTTTTATTGTCAAAAAAATCGGTTATCAGTAGATACAAAAAAATTTGAGAAAAATGAAAGTGCTTCTGTTGCTTTGCTACCCTGTACTTATTACGATCACTGAGCATATGCTAGAAGATACTGGTAATCAAGCTTACAAAGATCATAAGCCTCATCTGAAATATAAAGTAAGTGCCTCTTCTGACAGTAGGCAACACAGGAAATCTCTTGTGAGTAATGAGGAGGAGTACCACTGGGAAGATGTGGACACAAGTCTTGCAGTTGACTATTCGAATACATCTCTAAATCTAAAAAGCCTGAATTATGGTGAGTTTTTAGTATCTATAAAACAATAGTTTATTTTATGAATTTATATGATTACCTTTTAAGACCAACTTTACTTGCTGCTCCTATTTATTGGCAAGTAGATTTGTTGCTTGAAAATGTTAATTATTTATTTGAGACCTGACATAAGACAGAAATGCTCCACTTGAATATAACTAACTAAAAAAGCCAATAATCCAGCTAAAATGAAACACAAAAATTATCAAAATATAAATTATTGCTTACAGATGGCAATAATTGCTTACAGAATGCTTATCAAAAAGTGTTTACCCAAAGAAATAATTATAAATATTTTGTATTTTAGAAAATTATTATTCTCACTTACATACATAAAATGTTAATAAAAAAATAAAGTGAAACTATTTATATGTATGAAAATAAACAACATTAAGATAACTTGAAAAACATGATTATTAACCACAAATTTCAACTGATCAAATTTTTTTTATATAATAACTAGACCATTCTTGTTCTACGTTCTGAATCTCATTAGGATTGAACAAAAAACAAGAAACTTATACAACATTAAGTATTGCATTGTGTAGCGTGATGGGCCTAAAAGGCGCGCGAAATAGCTAAGTACGTGTACAGCTGTGTGTAAGTGTAAGTAAGTGAGTGTATGTCTGTGAATGTAAGAAGCTCTCATATCATATCATTTAGTTATAAGGTTACTATATCATTTATTTATCGTATTTTCAAACATAGGATGTCATAACTTAGTTTTTACAATAATTCTTCCTCTGACCACCGCAATACGAAAAAAACGATTGTTAAGCACAAAATTCAACCGATTAAATTTTTTTTTTCACACATAATAATTAGACCATTTTTGATCTACGTTATGAATTTCGTTAAAATTAAACAATAAACACGGAAGTTGTACAATATTAAATAACGTGCTATAGAATGGCGCGCACAATGGCTAACTACGTGTACAACTGTGTGTATGTGTGTGTAGGCACACTCATTTCTTACTTGTTTGTGATAGATAGACTTGCTTTAGACGAGACCGTTCAAGTCGCCTTGTTGGTGGCTTACATATTGCTGGCCGTTCAAGCCAATATTTGTTGACAGTCCGTCAAATATTGAATTTACGGTTATCAACATAAATATTATCAATTTATACGATATATCAATTTGTCCGTTATCACCATCAGCTGGAGTGAATAATAGTGATAATTCAGTACAGCTGATGAGTTTTAATTCCCCATCCTCTATACCTGACAATAACAACACGTTTGATACAACTTCATCTGTTGTCAATACTGTAATTATTACACCACATTGTTCACATATAGGTAATTCACCCCAAACGGTAAAATTACCTAGAAAGGCAAATACCACCGTCAAACCTATTTCTGTAGTCCTTTACAAAAAACAAATTTCCATATCTAGGCTTTCCCCGGATACCTCTGTTGACGGTCTAAATTCATACATTTTATCAAAATTAAAATTGTCCGGTATAAATTGTAAAAACCAAGATATTTCTATTCTAAAATTTAACTTTAAATATGTTAGGGAAATATTTTTTTTTTAATTAGTGTCCCGGCTGATATTTTTAACACCGTCTGTTGCAAAATGTTCTGGGCTAAGGACCTGGGTATTTAAGAATTTGTTTCCCATAATTGAAATCGGCCTCCGTTTGTGCTGCCACAAATTCCTAACGGCGTTTCAACTACTATCGCGCCAATAAACTAACAACTTCCTTGCTTATTTCTTATCAAAATTTTAGAATTACTAGGTCAAAATTGTCTAAGCTTTATCTAGACAGTTTTTCTTTTGACTCTAATATAATAATTTTCACTGAAACCTGGTTAAAGCCTGAAGTACCAGACTTACTTGTAGTAGATACACTTGCTTTCGTTGAGACCTTTCTCTTCGCCTTGGTGGTGGCGTACTTATTGCTGTCCGTTCAAATCTTTCATCCGAGTTAGTATTCATAGATAGTCCGTCAAGTATTGAATTTACAGCAGTAAAAATTAATATTAGTTTATTCCGAACATTTGTCCGTCATCCGATCTATCTCCTCCGAGTTATCTAGCAATGATTACTTGCTGGCTTTTGGATATTTCAATCTGCCAAATAAAGACTGGTCACATAATCCTTCCTTGCCTAATGTTATGTCACCAGTAGTAGGTAATGAATTCATTGAGTCTCTAATAGACCTATCAACCTGTCAGGTTAATCCTGTTCGTAATTGTAATGGGCGTTTACTTGACCTGGTTTTTGCATCGGATTCATCTAATGATACAAAAAATTAAACTTGTCTTCTTGTTTTCCCGGAAAAAATTTATCATCCGACCATAAATGTACAATTTGATTTGCCTGCGCCTAAAAAATTCTCTTCAGATAACCCTGGGGTTAAATCCAGATGCTTTAAAAATTGCAAATTTGACAAACTTAACTCTCTACTTTACGAGACTTACTGGTCTCAATTGTTCTCTTGTTCCGATATTAATGAGGCCACGTCGATCTTTTATAATATTTTAAACATTCTTTTTCATAAATGCATTCCTTTAGTGTCCCATAAGAGGACGAATAGACCTCCATGGTTCTCTAAAGGGTTGGCAACACTTAAAAATGTCAAATATCGATACTATAAAAGATTAAAGTCGACGAGTAGAATCTCTGATTTCTCTCGTTACGTTGTAGCAATAACAAATTTTGTTTCGTGTAACACGCGTTGTTACAATGCCCATTTATCTCGTTGCCGTTTACAATTTCGGGTAAAAACCAAAAACAATTCTTTATCTTTATTAATTCAAAGCGTAAAGCATATACTTTTCCCAACTTGGTTAGTTATGAAGGCAGGACAGCAGGCGGCAGCCGATTTATTTGCAGATTTCTTTAAATCAACGTACTCGCTTACTGGTTTGACTCGTGATAATTACTATCCGTACAGACTAAATGACCGAGAATACTCAGCAGCCATTCACACGGTGATTGGTGAAATTAATTTTGGAGCAATCTACTGCTCCACCATGGCATCGACTGGTCTGCGGAGGAGTTTGGTAGAACTCTAGATAGCTGCCTATATTTTGCAGTAATAGAGGGATTCCTGAGCACAAACGTTGAAATCCACAAAATTGTTGAGCTCAGCTCGGACCACCTGCCACTCATCATCACATTGGACGCTGCGGATACTGCATATCCGGCAGCCGAACGAATGATAACGACGCACACAAACCTGGAGATGTTCCGCGAGCTGCTAGACGAAAGCCTACATCTAAACACCGAAATCTCATCCAAAGAAGATGTTGACGATGTAATTCACCTATTCGTCCAAAAGGTCAAAGCAGCAGCCTCGCTAGCTACTCACAAGCCACATCAAAGGCCAGTACCACCAGGAGTCCCGCTCACAAGAGAACTACTCCAAGTGATTGCTGTCAAGCAACGTCTCCGCTCCAGGTGGATGAGATCTCGTCACCCCCTGGATAAAACGGAGTGGAATAGAGCACAAAAAGAGCTCCATCGCGCTCTGGCCGACCACAGAACAGCGTGGTTTGATGCCAGGTTGGCAAACACAAGGGCAGAGCGAGATGCGAGTCACTCACTTTGGAAAGCAACGTGAGCAATAAAAATAAGACGCTCAAGAAGAGCTTCGCTTGCAGATCCAAGTGGAAGATGGTGCATTTGCTGCACACTTGTCTAACCGCTTCCAGCCATTTCACTTTGCCAGTCAGCAAGAAGTGAGTGACACCCGCCAGTCTCTAATGCAAGCCTTGCAACTGGATTTGCCTATTAAACCTTTTGACCCAACGGAGATCGCCGAAGTAATTCGCCATCTGACCAGAAACAAAGCGCTGGGGCATGATCTAATTTGCAACATCACCCTAAAGGCACTACCCAAACGCGCAATCTTCTACATAGCGTTGATCTTCAACACAATGGTGAGGTTGCAATACTTCCCCACGCAATGGAAGTTCGGACTAGTTTCTATGGTCCACAAACCTGGCAAGCCGGAAAAGGATCCTGCGTCCTACCGGCCGATTAGTCTTCTTCCTTCGATTCGTCAGATAAAGCGTTTACAGGCTACACAAAACCGAATCACAAGGTTGATCACCAGCTGCGAGATGTATGTCAGAAACACAACAATACATCGGGACCTCAAGTTATTGACGGTGTATCACCAAATAAAAAACCACTCCAGCCGGTATAACGACAGACTGGATCAACACAGAAATAGGTTAGCTTTGAAGCTAACCAGGACCAGAAACTAACAACGAGTTATGAGGCGACAACCGAGGGACCTAATGAGCCGGACCCCTAGAGGGAGACGTAGCTGAATCTGCTAATCTGTAATGTTATTGTTATTTGTTATTGTAATTTTTACACTAGAGTTAGCAGGCAGAAAAAGAAAACAAGGTTATAAAGGGGTTAGTTACCCCGCATATCTTAAATAAAAAAAAAAAAAAAACAAAAAAATTTGGTTACTCTAGTTCTTATATTCTCTGAGAAACAGGCGTTCATACGGACGGACAGACGGACAGGGCTAGATCGATTCAGCTATTCGTCCTGATTAAAAATATATATACTTTATGGGGTGCCCGAGTTTGTTTTAGATTTTTGAATATCCTCCCCTGACCACCAAAAATCCAAAAAAAAAACGATTACTAAGCACAATTTTCAACTGATTGAATTTCTTTTTGGCACACATCATAATTCGACTACTTTTGATCAGTATTTTAAATCTGGGTAACATTGATAAAAAAAAACTCGGAAGTTATACATCATTAAAAGTGGAGTTATGGATCCCGGAGGGGTTAAGTGTGGCGCGCAAAATAAGATCTAGAGCAACGGAATTTGAGATCTAGATTTTTATTTTCGTACGCTTTACGAGTTTGTTTAAGATTTCCGAATTTCCTCCCCTGACCCCCGCAATTTTAAAAAATCAATTATAAGGCACAATTATCAACTAATCAAATTTTCTTTTTGGCAAACATATTATTAAAAACATTCCTAATCTACGTCGAGTACACTCGACTACAGAGTTCTTACTTGTTTTTTATTAGTCGTTTTGCCTTTAAAAATTAGCAAGAAGGAACTAATCGAAAAGTAATCATCGCAGACCCCATAAAATATATATATTCTTGATCAAGGCGATAAGTCGATCTAGCCATATCCGTCTGTCCGTCCGTCTGTATGAACGCTTATTTCTTAATTTTCAACCTTTCGAGATTTTTATATAATTAGACCATTCTTGATGTGCATTGTAAATTTTGTTAAGATTAAACAATGAACACAGAAGTTATACAACATTTAGTATTGCGAAATTGAGCGCAGGGGGCTAAAAGGCGCGCGCAATGGCTAAGTACGTGCACAATTGTGTGTATGTGTGACTATGAGTGTGTTTAGCTGTAAATGTTGGCAAGGAGGCTCTCGTAGTCGTGTACACTCGACTACAGATTTAGATAGTCAAAAAAGTCATTCGGTATTTTTATTGAATTTTCAATAGTCTATAAAATTGGTTACAATAATGCGATTCAATTTAAATATACGACGTTTTGTTCGATGACGCGTTCTTAACGAGGTGTCAACTTCATAATTTCCCTCATATAGAAGCTCGCTTTCCTATTGGCAAAAAAAACTTGGAGAGCCAATTTTCACAGGATTCTCTTCTGGCCAACTTCAGACTACTAATCGCGTTCGCCATAGACAGAAACATGGTGGTAATCACTTGGTGCGAGATCCGGACTATACGGTGGATACAAAAGAACCTCCCATCCGAGCTCACGGAGCTTCTAGCGCGTCACCAAAGATGTGTGTGACTTGGCGTTGTCCTGATAGAAGACAATTCGGCCTCTATTGATCAAAGATGGTCTCTTTTGCATGAATGCTGCGTTCAAGCGGCCCAGTTCTTGGCAGTACAGGTCCGAATTGAGCGTTTGGCCATAGAGAACCAGCTCATAGTGGATGATTCACTGCCAATCCCACCAAACACACAGATGAGCCTTCCTGACCGTCAATCCAGGCTTGGCCACCGTCTGGGCCGCTTCACTGCTTTTCGACCATGACTGTTTGCGTCTTACGTTGTCGTAAGTGACCCACTTTTCATCGACAGTCACCATACGCTTTATTAGCGATTCAGCAGCGATTCGCATGCGTCAATACGGTCAAAAAGGTTTTTTTGCGTCAATTTGTGTGGCACCCATTCATCGACCTTCTTAGTGACTCCAAACTTCTTTAAATGGTTTAAAACGGTTTGATGACTCATGCCCAGGTCTTGACCTATGCTACGGCTGCTAATATGCCGGTTTCTTTCGACCCATTCAGCGACTTTATTACAATTTTCGACGACAGGCCTTCCGGAACGTGGCGCATCTTCGACCACCTCTACATCAGAACGAAAACATTGAAACCATCGTTGTGCGGTGGAAATAAAAACTGTGTTGGATCCATAAACTGCACAAATTTTATTGGTGGCCTAGATGCATTTTTGTCTTTATCGTAGTAGTATAGTAAAACATACCGTACTTTCTCTTTATTTTGCTCCATATTTGCGACGATATAACTCACGAACGACTAAACAGAAACAAAAATCAATCAAACAGCGCAGGAAATGAGCTTTCCAGAAATGTATAGCATGATCCGATGCGACGAATAAAACTGTAACTAATCCGCTTGACATCGAGCGAAAATAAGTCTTTTTTGACTATCTTATATTATAATGTAATAAATTATAATAAAATATTTTACTACTACATCTGTTGTTTGATGTGTTAAATATATAAATAATAAGTAAAACAGTATTCACTGACCTCATTCCAGCCGTATTTATTTTTAACTTGTACTATTGCTTCATAAACAGAATTATGTTGTAAATTTCTTACTACATAGGACATCAAATAATGTGAATTATCAGTTCTAATCGGAATTGGTTTAATATGGAACTCATGCCATTTACCGGGATGTTGGTATGTTTCATTCATCTAAAATATTAGACTTATAAAAATTAAAAAATATAGTTATTAATAAAAATTACCAAAAGTCTTCTATATAAAAGTTTTATTTCATCTAGGGGAGGTATTGACTCTATTGTCCAAGTCAAATTGTAATGATCTAAAAAGCCACTTAAAGCCGGTGATATAAAGTCTGCTGGCCCTGGCCGTCCAGATACTTCTATATATTTTTTTGTTCTTCCTAGAGCATTATCAGCAACGCAACTATAATTGCCATAATCGGTTGCGTGAAAATTTCGAATAATCAGTATGTATCTATCGTCGTGTGGATACATTGAACGCCGGTTATTAGGATCCAACAAGAATGAATTTTGATACCATAACATCTAATAAATAAAAAAATTAAAGAAATAAAAGATATAAAAAGTTTAAGTAAATAAAGGATCTAAAATGTCTTACTTCAGAATTTGAATCATCACGAACCATACAAACAAGCTCAACATCGTATCCTTCCGCAGCGTGTATCCAAGTTTTTTCAACAGTTATTTCGGGAGGAGCTTTGATGATAAGATAAATAAGATAACAATAAACAACTTTTTTAATGGTAAATATAATCGAATATGCTTAAAATAATAATATAGCAAAATCGCCCTTTTAAGTAAACTCTCACTTTAGAGCATCATACATAGAAATAATATAGCAACATCGCCCTTTTCAGTAAACTCTCATTTTAGAGCATCATACATTGAAAAATTTATTAAAATTTATTAGGAGCTTTATTAGCCCCTTTGCCAAAAAATAAGAGTAAAGCGGAGCTAATGGAAATGCGAAAAATCCAAAAGTATGTAACAAATGAAAATAATCATCGGAGACCCCATAAAGTATATATATTCTTGATCAGGACAACAAGACGTGTCAATCTAGACATGTCCGTCCGTCGAACGTCTGTGCGTACGTATGAACGCCTGTTTCTCAGAGACTATAAGAGCTATTTTACATTTTTAAATTTCCTCCCGTAACCCCTGCAATTCGAAAAAAAAAGATTATTAAGCACAATTTTCAATCGATTGAATTTCTTTTTGCTACAAATCATAAATAGATCGTATTTAATCTACGTTGTGAATCTGGGTAAGATTGGATAAAAAACCCGGAAGTTATACATCATTAAAAGTGGTGTTAAGGAGCCAGGTGGGGTTAAGTGGTGCGCGCAAAATAAGAGCTAGAGCAACCAAATTTGGAATCTAGATTCATTATGTTCGTATGAATTATGACCCCCGCAATACAAAAAAAAACGATTATTGAGCACAATTTCCAACCGCTTGAATTTCTTTATCGCACCCATAATAACTACACCATCTTGATCTACGTTGTGAATTAGGTATCGCGGAATACAGCGCGTGGGACTAAAAGACATGTAAAATGGCTAAGTACGTGTACAACTGTGATTTTGTGTGAGTATCTGTGTATGTAGACAAAGGGACTCTCGTAGTTGGGTACACTCGACTACAGATTTCTTACTTGTCGTGTTTGAAATAAATCCTGTGACACACTAATAAAGTTTAGTATTATGTTCGTCGATAAATACTTACCACAGTTTATTTTTCGCATTAGGATTTCTATTTGATAGATTTTTATGTCTCATGTTGTATATAAAACTGCTGTAACTTCCCCAAGGCCCACACTACAGCCAGCACCACCCATTCATTAGTGGCAAAGTGTGTCACTGCATCACCCTTTGCCATACAAAAGAAGCAAAGTGGAGGTAATGGAAATGTGAAAAATCCAAAGGTATGTAACACATAGAAATAATCATCGGAGACCCTGTAAAGTATATAAAGCCCTGTCCGTTTGTCGTTCGTCCGTCCGTCCATCCGTCTGTCCGACTGTCCGTCCGTCTGTCCGTATGAGCGCCTGTTTCTCAGAGATGATAAGAGCTAGAGCAACCAAATTTTAAGCCTAGATTCGTTATATTCATACGCTACACGTATTTGTTTTATATTTTTGAATTTGCTTTCCTTACCCCCGCAATACGAAAAAAACGATTATTAACCTATCAAATTTATTTTTCCCACACATAATAAATATACCATTTTTGATCTAAATTGTAAATTTCGTTAAGATTGGACAATAAACCCGAAAGTTATACAGCATTTAGTATCGCGTTATTGAGCGCGGGTGGCTAAAATGCGCACAATGGCTAAGTACGTGTAAAACTGTGTGTATGTGTGTGTATAGCTGTATATGTAGGCAAAAGGCTCTCGTAGTCGGGTACACTCGAAATCAGATTTCTTACTTGTATAAATAAATAAATATTTCTTAAAATCATGTTGATTGATTTGTCAAATTTGGTTGTTCTAGCTTTAATAGTCTCTGAGAAACAGGCGTTCGTACAGAAAAATTCGAAAGTTATACATCATTAAAAGTCGCGTTATGGAGCGCGGACGGGTTAAGTGGTACGCGCAAAATAATAACTAGAGCACCCAAATTTGGAAGCTAGATTTGTTATGTTCGTACGCTATATGAATTTGTATTAAATTGTGTAATTTCCTGCCCTGACCCCCGCAATTCGAAAAAAAACTATTATTAAGCACAATTTGCGATGAAATTTCTTTTTAACACACATAATAAGTAGACCATTCTTGATCTACGTTGTGAATTTCGTTAAAATTTAACAATAAACACGGAAGTTATACAACATTAAGTACCGCGCTCTGGAGCGTGGGGTCTAATAAGCAAGCGTAATGTCTAAGAAAATGCAGAATAAGTAAATGTGAATAAGTGTGTGTATGGCTGTGTATGAAGGCAAAGGGGCTCTCGTAGTCGGGTACACTCGACAACAGATTTCTTACTAGTTTTTGGTTTAGGTTAGTTTTTGGGTAAGATTGATAAAAAATCTTGGAAATTATACATCATCAAAGTGGCGTTATTTGGCATGGGACGGTGGGGGGAGGGGAGGTATAGTAGTGCGCGCAAAATAAGAGGTAGAGCAAAAAAATTTGGAATATACATTTGCTATGTTAGTACGCTTTACAAGTTTGTTTTAGACTTTCGAATTTCCTCTCCTGACCCCCGCAATACGAAAAACTCGATTATAAGACACAATTTTTAACCGATCATAATTGTTTTTTTTGTAAATTTCGTTAAGATTGAACAATAAACACGAAAGTTATACAACATTAGGGACCGCGCAATAGAGAGCGGGCGGCTAAAAGTACGTGCTGAACTGTGTGTATGTGTGTGTATAGCTGTATATGTAGGCAAAGGGGCTTTCGTAGTCGGGTACACTCGACTACAGACTTCTTACTTGTTTTTTTTGGTTAATGGGGAAAGCTTTTAAAGCCGGATTGTGGGACTTTCACCCTCTAAAGCCTAACCCAACTCCCCAATCCCCCCGAGTTACTCAACCGATAGTTATAACTTCACGAGAAGGAGATGATACGAAATGCTCGTCTAGAACTCGTCTAGAGCTTGAACTTTACGTTGCGCTGTTATTCAGCGCGACGCTGTCACTTACTGCAGAAATGTGGCTTATCACAAACCAATTTTTTAAACTAATCAGGAAGTCCAGTTACTATGAAAGGTCTCCCAATGATTTGGCCGACAAAAAGGACAACTTCTACGTCTTTAATTGTCCGTGCACACTGTGGGCAAAACGGACTATCCACGTGCTAGAACCCTAACAATTATGCTCTAAAGCATATGTGTCCACTCATCAGTTGCGCTAAGTAGAAGTCTATCTGTCCATGTTCCCTATCTAACCACCGTCATATGCTAGGAATAATTTTTCTCAACGAGTTGGGTTTGCTTGATTGGGACCACCGCTTTTCCCAGTGCTGCAGGCTGAGCTGTCGTATTCTCTTTGGTGGGTTCTCTGGGTTCGTCGACCTTGCCGCTAGGAGGTCTAGTGGTCTCATGAAAGGAACAAGTGACTCGTGGAAGCCATGTGAGGTAATTGGCCCTACATGTCTGCCCAAGAGTCTTCGTCTCCATGGCAGAGGCTCAGATCGGTGCCGCATACATTGTTACCAACCTGACCACTTGCAATTTGAGATATTAGTTCCGTTGGCGGGGCTAGTGAAGGTGATAGCTATTGTGAAGTGTCTACCAGCTTTAGAAAAGGCGTGCTCCGTGCCATCAATAAGCAGGATCACATTCTCATGCCACGTTTTCTAACATGACCCTGCCTTTGAGTGATGTCCTGGCAGTCCGTCATTTGACAGCCCATGCATTAAAGTCTGCAGCTATTACTACTGGAGAGTGATTCCGTTCATCGTGAATCATGGCATTTACCCATGTGGTAAAATCATCGATTGAAGCGCTTGAAGCTATGTAGCAGATGTAAATATATTTAACACACGCATCAGCTTTGCTTCTGCATCTAGATACTATATGTCCGATTCCCAGACACTTAT
The DNA here is from genome assembly GCA_037044455.1 of Zygothrica quintamaculata. Classification (NCBI taxonomy): domain Eukaryota; kingdom Metazoa; phylum Arthropoda; class Insecta; order Diptera; family Drosophilidae; genus Zygothrica; species Zygothrica quintamaculata. Next base: position 4,605 of record JBAMBS010000453.1, on the reverse strand, counting down.
AGCATCGCCTAGGCTCTATTCAGCTGCTGATTCAGCAGACTGCCCATCTTACTGGCACAATTCGTGCAGTAAGAACCGTGTCTGCAAGGTTAGGGTAGTTGTTTGTGCTTGTGATTGAATAGCTCTTTCAGCACTTCATCAGCTTCCGTCCATTCCGGAATCTCTCGTACTTCTACGAGTACCTTTTACGTGATTACTTTTACTATCGCTCGGTCCCCGAGGGCCTCTTGTGCAGCCCGTTATAGTTTGCCAGTGGAGTTGCTTGCCGTCTTCCGCATTTCGAGCTCTCTTGCCGGCGTGCATCCTACGCAGCGCACGCTGTCCTTATAAATGTGTACTATACTATACTGTTGGCTAGCAGGGCACCTGACCACTTTGACATCAGGTCACTGCTTGTTAGCTTTCTTCCACCTTTGCTGCTGTTGTTCTTTGGAACTCCTTACAGCCCTTCGATTGTGCCCCTTTTGGTACCTATTGAGCTTGTTGGGTACCCCACCGGCAGGGCTCTTAGCTCTGTATGAGTACGTGTGCTTATGTGTGTGTATGTCTTTGTATGTAGGCAAATGGGCTGTCTTCGGGTTCACCCGACTACAGATTTCTTACTTGTTAGCCCATTTGCCTTTAAAAACGCTAAAAAAAAAATCTATAGGAAATGTGCAAAATCGATAAGTATATAACAGGCAGAATTAATTATCTGACTATATATACGGACCATCTGTCCGTCTGTATGAACTCCTGTTTCTGCGACGCTATACGAGCTACAGCAAAAAAATTTGGAATCTAGATTCGTTCTTTCGTATTTCGAATTTCTTTGTGGCACACATAGTTTGACCATTCTTGATTTACGTTGTGAATCTTTTTAAGATTGAACAAAAAACACGGAAGTTAAGTATTGCGCTATAGAGCTCGGGGGCTAAAAGGTTATCGCAATAGCTAAAATAAGAACTGTCGGTATATGTGCGTATGTGTGATTATGTGACTGTATGTAGGCAAAGGGGCTATTGTAATCGGCCCTGACCCGCGAAATTTGAAAAAAACGATTAATAAGCACAATTTTAAATCAATTGAATTTCTTTTTGGCACACATTATAATTAGACCATTCTTGATCTATGTTGAGAATTTCGTTAAGATTAAGAAGTAACCACGGAAGTTGTACATCATTAATTATCGCCTGGGGCTAAAAGGCGCGCGCAATAGCTAAGTATGTGTACTGTGTATATATGTGAGTATTGTGTGTTTTTTTTTTTTGTTTAGCTTGGGTATATTTATTGAATCCGTTCTTATGAGATTAAGATTACTTTATACAAATCATATATGCTAACTTAAGTAGCAGCTACGATTGTAACTGGAAAGTAATGTCTGGGTCCCTAAATATCGTTTGTTGGCTTGATATGTCGTTACATTAAACGCAAAAACGGCTACAATGTCGCAGTAAGCATCTACCGAAATGGTTTGGGTGGACACTGTTCTGTTCTGGTATCTTGCCTTATGTTGCCTTATGTAGCCTCTCTGACGGGTAGAATGGCAAGATCTTTGTGAATGTATTCGTTCCAAACGTTATAGTTTCAGGAATTACGATTTGCTGTAGATGGCGGTCTTACACATCTGTGAGACGAAGGTCCAGATTGGTTTAAGAACTGAATTGTACAGTAGGACCTTGTAGTCGAGGCTAAGGGTTTCCCCAATTTAAACTCTAAAACAGTTAAGGGTTGGTGACACCAGAAATTTGACGCAGCTGTTGGAAGTAATAACAATTGGTCCAAGCACCATTTGTGATGGAACAGTATAAACCATGCTCAACTTCTACCGTAATTTTGGCATTACCAGTTGATGGCAGTATGATCGCCGAACGGCAGCTAGCATGCGTCATAGAAATCGACAAAGGGTATGACGTATGGGCAGAGTAGTTGAGACCGACTCAAGTTCCTAAAAAGTAAGTGGTACAAGGAAAGTCCTCTTGGTAAAGACTCGTATCCAGAAGGATACTGAGCAACATGATGTTCGGGCACTGGTAGCCTCTTGACACAACGTGAAAACAACGAGACAGATACATTCATACAGTTTTTTCATGCCCCGCATTCATACCTTTATCCAAATATTTCCACATACAGTCACATTCATACAAAATCCAATTCATATAACTTCTTCGTTCAACAGTAGACACCGCGTGTAAAATGCCGCATGTGCAAATTCACTCATACATCTAACCCTTTCACTAGTATAGTTTGAATAACGTCAAAGCCCCCACCAACCTGCAGCACATCAAACGCAACCAGATCACACAGATCTGCATACAACGGGCACTCACAGAGAATATGTAACCATATCTCACAGCGACATTCTGGACGGTCAGCCAGACAGCAAGAATGCATTGAGGGAGCCATGGGTAGTCAACAGAAATACAAGCCTGAGGTTGAAAGCAAAGTCTGGTTGGCCATTGACAAAAGTGACATCATGAAGTAAGTAACACGCCCATTCAGACTTGCATCCCATCTGACATGCCAGTCAGATAGAACACACTCATTCAAGAACCGTTTGCACAAGCTAATCTCTAAACTCTCCATATTCCTATATGCTTACCACTCATTCTGTAACAAAAGCACAGAATCTTCAAGAGCATGGATCTACGCTGGACCTTCAACCGCAAAGGAAGTGTTCCAAAAACTATCTGCATGGCCCTAGTAGGCACAGTGCGGCACACAGGCATACATCCTAGTAGAATAACTCTATGGTAAGCCAGGACTCTCTTTCTGCCGATACAGTCATCGCTGCTCTACACCACGCAACAACCAGACTATTATATATGGTGTGAGCAGAGCGCCTGCTGAGCTTACAAGCTACCCTTGCGCAGCATTATCACAGTCTTGTCCATTGCCAAACTGACGCCAAAACTTTTACCCCAATAGGTAACGCATTCCTCAATTCATCTCAATTAGCAGCATAGATTGGGTTTCAGTAAAGTTGAGCAAGTCATCAGTATAGCCACAAAACTTGCACACTTGACCAAGCTGGCTGTGCAGTGAATCCATCATTAGATGCCAAATAATTGGTGCGCTGATGGAACCCTTCAGACAGCCACGAATCATATCACACGCCCTTCTGCCAGAGAAATAGCTCTTTCAGAGATATGTTTTACGACAGCCACATTCAACCAAATTTTTGAGCACACTGTCTAAGCTCAGATAGTCGAACGCACCTATAAAAGCAACAAAAACTCCTAAGCCATACGTGGAGCTGCTAGACTTAACTGAGTCATTAATATACTGTCTGGCATCTTCAACACATCTTCCTCGCCTACAACCAAAGTGTCAATCACACATTTGGCCATCTACACACACTTGAAGAACTTTACCAAGGACTAGCAAGAAACTGATGCTTCTATAGAAACGTGGATTGCGCCTTATCCTATGGGGCGACTTCAACAGCACAACCACATTACCACACTTATATTCAACGGGAAAACAATACTATTAGCACACCTTTTATACAACACATTCATATATTCTGGAACAGATATCCATACACTCTTACACATTGCACCAGTGGTACCATCTATACCATGTATCCCTCGACTTTAACATCTAAAATAGCGCCCCTAATTCACTCTCCCTATGAAGCTCAGCAGAATCGGCCACACTAGGCAAAACTTATTCAATATCACACTCATATAGTCCATCGATGCCATCAGCTGGGAGCTGTCGACATTAACGTCATATAGATCCAATTCCCTCATCCTACCTCACAGTACTTTATGGGGGTCATGCTTATTACACTCAAGAAAGGAGCGCCACTCATCCTCTTTCACTCTTACAATCACCTGCTTGTACTTATTCATACACCGACTATATTCCGACCTGAGCTGGACCGAATTTTCAGCATTGGATAATATCGACCTATGGAATCGCTTCCGCAGAGCTCGTATAATATAGTTTAGTATAGTAAGTTAGGTATATAATATGGTAAAGTATAGCATAGCATTAAGTATAAACAATAGTATTCAATACTATACTATAATTTAGTATAGTTAGGTAATATAGTATAGTTAGGTAAAGTACAGTAAATATAAAATTTATAATGGTATAGTTTGATATCTTATAGCTTAGTATAGTATAAAATAGTATAGTATAGTATGGTATACTATGTTATATAATGGTAAAAAAGTGTTTAGTATAGTATAATACAGTATAGTTTGGTATAGTATAGATAATTATGTGTATAATTTGGTATAGTAAAGCATGGCACATAATAGTGTAGTATAGAATAGAAAACAAGTAAAAAATCTGTAGTCGAGTGTACACGACTACAGCCATACACATACATACACACAGTTCTGCACGTACTTAGCCATTGCGCGCGGCTTTTAGCCCCCAACGCACTAAAGCGCGGAACTTAATGTTGTATAACTTCCGTGTTTATTTATTTATTTTATATTTAATGTAGACTATGAGCAGTCGACCAAGAAACTGTGGTACAAATTAAAACAAATTAAATTAAATTTTTACAAATATTGCGTTTAAAAGTAAAATAAAATTAAAATTAAAGTATAAAATTAAATGATTTTAAATTTTAATTTAAAATTTTTTTTTTTTTTCTTTTAACTTGTC
>JBAMBS010000452.1:0-27758 GCA_037044455.1 Zygothrica quintamaculata | reverse complement strand
ACATGCCAACCCAGTGAATATTATTTAGGGCCCACAGATTACATCCCAGTAACAGTCGTAACTGGTACATAATTTAGATATAAGATTCGTTATACATTTTGTTAGACTCAAACTGAGTAGATCCAAAAAATAAGGCAAAGTTAAATAAAAAAAAAAAAAAAAGTTCTACTGGATGTCAATGTTTGTGGTTGGTCCTCAATCTCAGTGCGTTGGGAAAGGTTTAACAGAACAGTTGAGTTGTCCGATAATAAATCTATAAGAGATTGTGCTGATATCTGGTACCGAGGAATATTTTTTGTAGCTGCGAAGTCGTTCAGGTCCGTCAATTTTTTCGGGTCTGTTGGTATGTATGTAGGTCGGCCCGGGAAAGCAAAATCTAGTTTGTTTGTAGCTTGATTGCGTTATACAGCTGTTTACCTTAAGGGGTCACGAGCTGAGATCCCCAGTGTGTGTGCTTGGCGTTGTAGTCACCTGCTTCTATAAAATGTTCGCTCAGACTGTTGAAAAAATTCATAAATTCGTCCTCATAAATTGTGTATCGAGGCGGGCAGTACACCGCGGCTAGAGCTACATTGCAGTTGGGCGCGAGTATGTCAACAGATGTTGCTTGCAGGTAGTCTGTGGCAAAGTCATCACGAAAGGCGTGTTCAATGCGATTTCTAATTAGGATTCCAGTACCACCGTGTGCTTTCCCGTCTGGGTGGTTTGTGCCATAGAAGGTGTAGCCCTGTATCTGGATATTGTACTTGTTAGTAAGGTGTGTTTCAGCAATTAACATTATTTCGAAATGCTCGTTATGAATAAATTGAGTAATTTCTAGTTTGTGTTGTTTTACGCCATTGGCGTTCCACAGGACCAATCTAAGAAGAGCCATTATTTGAGTTGTTGGGATAAAAGCATTTGCATCAAAAGATTTTGATTGCGCATGAGGTCTTGCATTGTCGTGCGCATGAATGTCATGAATTCTATCATGTTTTGGTGCAGGTCCAATAACAGAGTTTCGATGCTGTTTTGCAGAGGTGTTATTTGTAGCTGAGCTTGTTTTTGAACCTCATGAGCTGGAGATGGTGGACGAATAGTATTTGCGGGGGTTTCCAGACTTGACTTAGAGAGATTATCGTTAGACGAAGGTATATCTTGATTTTCTGCGAGGATGGCAAATCTGTTACTGTCGTTTGTTGTGCGACTTGGATTTTTACAATTAATTTTCGCTTGGTTCCCTATTGTTAAATTTTGTGGGATTAATTTGCGTTTTATTTGTATATAGCGATCCATGCCAGTCTGTATGGAAGAAACTCTCTTTGTTGACAATGCAGAGAGCGTTGCTGACTTAGTTGTAGCCGATGAAAAAATCGGTCGAGCGGCTGTTACTGTTGCTGTTGTTGTTGTTAAAGCGCCCGTGTTTGAAAGAGTAGTTACAGTGCTAGTTACCGTTGGAGTGCATAATACTTTCGTATGCACTTGTTTCGGGTTGTGGTTCGGCGAGGGAGAAGTGCGCTGTTCGCTCACTAGCAGCGTGTTGTTAGTTGTTGGGATTGACGGTGAGCAAGACAGCGCTCTGTCGATTGTTGTTGGTACGTTTAAAGAGCGCGAGGTGAGTGACCTCATTTGGATAGCACTAATATCGGCGTTTTGCGCGGGTTCAGTAGACACATATGAAAACTACGCGTTGCTACGCTATTTAGAGAGACGGCGTTTATCTTCTTCATGTTTACGCATGGCCCAAACATCGTTTTAGCTCATTGTTTTGTGCGCTATCAGCGTTATTACCGCTTCAGCATACAACAAATAAGTGTTTAGGTTTTTTTTATTTATTTTTATTTGGTTAATAATATTAATATTTCGCGCAGAAAAGAAAACACGTCTGCACACGCCGACGACTGACGAATTAACATTGATTGAAAATAGCAAATCAATTTTAAACTAAGATTTGCTATTTTCCTACGCTATACGAGTTTGTTTTAGATTTTCGAATTTCCTCCCCTGATCACCGCAATTTGAAAAAAATCGATTATAAGGCACAATTTTCAACTATTCAAATTTTTTTTGGCACATATATTATCTAAAGCATTCTTGAAATACGTTGTGAATTTCGTTATGATGTGTGCCAAAAAATTCAATCGGTTGAAAATTGTGCTTAATGATTGTTCTTTTCGTATTGCTACGCTCAGGAGGGAAAGTTCAAAAATCAAAAACAAACTCGTATAGCGTACAAAAAAACCGAATCTAGATTTCAAATTTGGTTGCTCTAGCTATTATAGTTTTTGAAAAATTGGTATTTATGCAGACGAACAGACGAACAAACGAACGGACGGACTGACTGACAGACAGCAGACGGACAGTATTGGAAGGTTTGGATATAGAGGTTTATGAAGGTTTCACAGTCAGTTGGTAAGTGTGGGATAGAGAGGGTTGAGTTCAATAGGCAATACCTGCATATATTTGCGGTATTTTTGTGGATATGGTAGAGGTTGGTTATTTTAGTACCTTCGAGACGTAGTTGTGAGTTTTTGTTTGCAAGTGCCTAGATGCTAAGCTGTGTGTATGTTATAAGAGCTACCGCAACCAAATTTGAAAACTAGATTCGTTATTTTTGTACGCTATACGAATATGTTTTAGATTTTTAAATTCGCTTCCCTGACCCCCGCAATACGAAAAATATAATTATTAAGGGGATCGCTAAAACACACACACAAAGTGCGTGTGGATCTGTATGTATACTCTCGTACATTTTATGGTGTCAGTGATGTTAAAGATATTGTTGTTTAGCTAAGGGTGGTTGAGGAAATTTTTACTTAAAGCTCTGTTAATTCGTTGCCTTAAATATTTTAGTGCCTGGATACCCACAGTATCTTGATATTTGGGTGTTGTGCTAGGTAGGATCGGATAGAGGATTCATAAATGTTTATGTTATGGATGGATTTGAGAGATGATAGGGAGTCGGTACATATAATATTGTGTGTTTCAAGTCTAATGGCTTTATAAATTGCAATCAGTTCGGTAGAGTGGATGGGGGTTATATTCATGAGGCTGCCCCTCTTGATGCATTGGTCTTTGTTTGTTATGGCGTTTGTTATGTTACGCCATAACAAACAAAGACCAATGCATCAAGAGGTATGGTAGCAGGTTTTCGAGCCATCGGTGTAAATTAATTTGTAGTCAGAGTAGGTTTTTTTTTTTTTAGCTCCTTTGCCCTTTTGTAAACAAAGAGCAAAGCGGAGCTATTGGAAATGTGCAAAATCCAAAAGTATGTAACACATAGAAATAATCATCGGAGACCCCATAAAGTATATATATTCTGAATCAGGACGACAAGACGAGTTCATCTAGCCCTGTCCGTCTGTCTGTCTGTCCGTCTATCCGTCTGTATGAACGCCTGTTTCTCAGAGACTATAAGAGCTAGAGCAACCAAACTTGAAATCTAGATTCGTTATGTTCGTAGGTTATACGAGTTTGTTTTTGATTTTTGAATTCCTCCCCTGACCCCCGCAAATCGAAAAAAACGATTATTAAGCACAATTTTCAACCGATCAAATTTATTTTTTATACACATCATAAATAGACTGCTTTTGATTCATGTTGTGAATCTGGGTAAGATTGCTCAAAAATCTCGGAAGTTATAGATCATCAAAAGTGGCGTTATGGGCCCCGGGGGGGTATAGTAGCGCGCGCAAAATAAGAGCTACAGCAAAGAAATTTGGCATCTAGATTCGTTATGTTCGTACGCTATACGAGTTTGTTTTTGATTTTTGAATTTCCTCTCCTGACCCCCGCAAATCGAAAAAAACGATTATTAAGCACAATTTTCAACCGATCAAATTTATTTTTTATACACATCATAAATAGACTGCTTTTGATTCATGTTGTGAATCTGGGTAAGATTGCTCAAAAATCTCGGAAGTTATAGATCATCAAAAGTGGCGTTATGGGCCCCGGGGGGGTAATGTAGCGCGCGCAAAATAAGAGCTACAGCAACAAAATTTGGAACGTAGATTTATCATTTTCGTACGCTATACAAGTTTGTTTTAGATTTTCCAATTTCCTTCCCTGACCCCCGCAAATCGAAAAAAACGATTATAAGGTACAATTTTTAGCCGATCAAATTTCTTTTTCGCACACATATTAAGTAGACCATTCTTCATCTACGTTGTGAGTTTCGTTAAAATTGAACGAAAAACACGGAAGTTATACAACAATAAGTACCGCGCTATAGAGCGTGGGGGGCTAAAAGGCGCGCGCAATGGCCAAGTACGTACAGAACTGTGTGTATGGCTGTATATGTAGGCAAAGGGGCTCTCGTAGTCGGGTACACTCGACTACAGACTTCTTACTTGTTTTAAATTGGAGAAGATAATTATAAGACGTGGTTGCGGATGTATTTAGGAAGCTGAACTGTAGTATTATGAATTCTGTGGGGAATTCACAGGGAGGGTGTTAGATGGTTTTGTGTCGGGTAGTAAATTGATTTGTATTTGAAGCTGGTTGCAGAGATGTAGGCATCTACATAAGGCAGATGGTATTCTGGTTAACATTTTCTTGTTTTTGTTGATTTTATTGGGTGTTTGGGATGCTAGGGTTAGGTTCTTGGCTAATTTGGCGGTGAGGAATGAGTGATGCTCTTGACTGTGTTGATGTTCGCTGCCAGAGGTAGGTTCTTGAGCTTAGAAAGCTATTCTGATGGAAAAGTTGAGAATGGATTGGATATTTTTGGGGATGATGGTTTGAATAGACCATTGACAATGGTGCTTCCTGAAAATACATAATTGCTTACATTTGTTGGTGGAAACAGACGCCCCTGAGAAGGAGCACCAGTCGTTTATCTGTTCAAATAGGGAATTGAGGTTGAGTTTGAGGTTTGTCTGATTTTTATGTAATTTCACGATGATGTGGAAGTCGTCAGCGTAGGCTATAAAGTTTAGGTTCTTATATCGGTTAATAATGTATGCAAGCTTGTTGTGGACAATGAAGAACAGGATGACGAGGATTGGGCAGCCGTTTTGGATTGGGAAAGCTTGAAAGTAGTGGTTGGATATACGGAATATAATCTTTCTATTTGTCATAAAAATTTATGATGTAATTTATATTTGTACAACCAATGTTCCATTCTTGGAGTTGTGAGCTTATGGCGTGAAGCCCAATACGATCGAATGCTTTGGAAAAGTCAAGCGAAGAATGGAGATTTGTTTTTTGTGGGAGAGTTTTTAGTTATAAGATGATCTAAGTAGATTTGATTGTCTGTGACTGACTTGCCCTTTTTAAAGCCGTTTTGGTTAGGATATATGAGTTTTTTTTTGTTGACGAGCCATCATAATCGGTTGTCTATGATTTTTAGCCCCTTTGCCTTTTTGTAAAAAAAGAGCAAAGCGGAGCTATTGGAAATATGCAAAATCCAAAAGTATGTAACACATAGAAATAGTCATCGGAGACCCCATAAAGTATATATATTCTGAATCAGGACGACAAGACGAGTTCATATAGCCCTGTCCGTCTGTCTGTCCGTCCGTCCGTATGAACGCCTGTTTCTCAGAGACTATAAGAGCTAGAGCAACCAAACTTGAAATCTAGATTTGTTATGTTCGTACGCTGTACAAGTTTGTTTTTGATTTTTCAATTTCCTCCCCTGACCCCCGCAAATCGAATAAATCGATTATTAAGCACAATTTTCAACCGATCAAATCTATTTTTTATACACATCATAAATAGACTGCTTTTGATTCATGTTGTGAATCTGAGTAAGATTGATCAAAAATCTCGGAAGTTATAGATCAGCAAAAGTGGCGTTATGGGCCCCGGGGGGGTATAGTAGTGCACGCAAAATCAAAGCTAGAGCAACGAAATTTGAAAAGTAGATTTGTTATGTTTGTACGCTATACGAGTTTGTTTTAGATTTTCCAATTTCCCCCCCTGACCCTGCAATTTGAAAAAATCGATTATAAGGTACAATTTTTAACCGATCAAATTTCTTTTTCGCACACATATTAAGTAGACTATTCTTCATCTACTTTGTAAATTTTAACAATAAACACGGAAGTTATACAATATTAAGTACTGCGCTATAGAGCGTGGGGGGCTAAAAGGTGCGCGCAATGGCTAAGTTCGTGCAGAACTGTGTGTATGTATGAGTATGTGTGTGTATGGCTGTATATGTAGGCAAAGGCGCTCTCGTAGTCGGGTACACTCGACTACAGACTTCTTACTTAGACTTCTACTTAATATGTGTGCGTAAAAGAAATTTGATCAGTTGAAAATTGTATCTGAAAATCGATTTTTTCAAATTGCGGGGGTCAGGGAAGGAAATTTAAAAATGTAAAACAAACTCGTATAGTGTACAAACATAACAAATCTACGTTCCAAATTTCGTTGCTCTAGCTTTGATTCTGCGCGCACTACTATACCCCCCCTGGGCCCATAATACCACTTTTGATGATCTATAACTTCCGAGATTTTTGATCAATCCTACTCAAATTCACAACATGAATCAAGAGTGGTCTATATATGATGTGTACCAAAAATAAATTTGATCGGCTTAAAATTGTACCTTTTAATCGATTTTTTCAAATTGCGGTGGTGAGGGGAGGAAATTCGAAAATCTAAAACAAACTCGTATAGGGTACGAACGTAACAAATATACGTTCCAAATTTCGTTGCTCTAGCTCTTTAATTACGTGCACTACTATACCCCCCCGGGGCCAATAATACCACTTTTGATAATGTATAACTTCCGAGATTTTTGATCAATCTTACCCAGATTCACAACATCGATCAAGAATGGTTTAATTATGATGTGTACCAAATAAATTTGATCGGTTGAAAATTGTGCTTAATAATCGTTTTTTTCGATTTGCGGGGGTCAGGGGAGGAAATTTAAAAATCAAAAACAAACTTGTACAGCGTACAAAAATCATAAATCTATGTTTAAAATTTGGTTACTCTAGCTCTTATAGTCTCTGAGAAACAGGCGTTTATACGGATGGACGGACGGACGGACGGACGGACAGACGGACGGACGGACGGACGGACGGACGGACGGACGGTTGGACAGACAGACGGACAGGGCTAGATGAACTCGTCTTGTCGTCCTGATTCAGAATATATATACCTTATTGGGTCTCCGATGATTATTTCTATGTGTTACATACTTTTGGATTTTGCATATTTCCAATAGCTCCGCTTTGCTCTTTTTTTACAAAAAAAGCCAAAGGGGCTAAAATAGAGCAAAGCGAAACTAATGGATTTGTGCAAAATCGAAAAGTATGTAACACATAGAAATAATCATCGGAGACCAGATAAAGTATATACATTCTTGATCAGGACTAGAAGACGAGTTTATCTAGCCATATCCGTCTCTCTGTCTGTCCGTCAGTCCGTCTGTATAAACGCTTGTTTTTCAGACACTATAAAAGCTAGAGCAACCAAACTTTAAACTTAGATTTGTTATTTACGTACGCTATACGAGTTTGTTTTAGATATTTAAATTTTCTGCCCTGACCACCGCAATACGTAAAAAAACGATTAATAAGCACAATTTTAAACCGATTCAATTTCTTTTTGGCACACATCATAATTATACCATTATTGATCTATATTATGAATATGAGTAAGATTGATCAAAAAACTCGATAGTTATATCATTAAAAGTGACGTTATGGAGCCCAAGGCGGTTAAGTGCTGCGCGCAAAATAAGAGCTGGAACAACCAAATTTGGAATCCAGACTCGTTATGATTGTAAGCTATACGTGTTTTTTTTACATTATTGAATTTTCTCCCCTGACCCCCGCAATTAAAACAAAATCGATTGTATGACACAATTTTTAACCGTTTCTCTTTGGCACACGTAATAATTAGAGCATTCTTGATCTACGTTGTGAATTTCGTTACGATTGAACAATAAACGGACAGACGGTCAGACGGACACACTGACAGACAGACAGACGAACAGGGCTAGATCAACTCGTCTTGTCGTCCTGATTCAGAATATATATACTTTATGGGGTCTCCGATGATTATTTTTATGTGTTACATACTTTTCGATTTTGCACATTTCGAAAAGCTCCGCTTTAATTCTTTTTTACAAAAAGGCAAAGGGGCTAAAAATACGATTAACAACAGATGCGAGTATGCATTGAAAACTTATTAAACTAGAGTACTGGTAGTATATATACATATAAAGGTAGAATTGTTTGCTCTTAAACTAAACTTATGCTAGTGGAACTTATAAGCATACAGCACATATAGGTAGCTAAGATTCAGTCCCAATTTTACTGCTTTTCAGGCTTCTTAATCTTTTCATTTGTTGCGGGTGCATATTCAATCTTATCAGAAAGATTGCCTGTACTCGTTGCGGGCAACGTAAGCGTTAGCAGACCTGCTACTAGAACGCAGCAGCCGCAAATCGTTGTTGTACCAACGAAGTGCGCCCAGGACATCCACTACGGAGGGTGCTGATATTAAGCCCACTTGTGCCCATGTAAAACAGGTACCCAGCGCTGAGATTCGTATTTCGGTAGGATAGAGTTCTACTGTGTATAGCGTCACAACGGAGTATGTGGCGCTAATGCCAAAGCGACCCAACATGGCAAAGGCCACAATTCACGTAGTGCTGCCAGCAGGCACTGTAAGCACCAACAGCAGTGAGATGCCAGTCCACATGAACAGTAACAGAGTGGTAATCCGTCTACCCGTGAAACGCAACATAATGACTGGCACCAGATATGAGGGTATATCCACAACGCCAGTCGCTATAATATATAGATACCGACTAACCGAAAGATTGGCAGCATTCAAAGCTGTCACATAATAACTCAGCGAAGTAACCCAGAACATGAAGTACGAGGTAAAGATCAGTTTGCGTACATTTTGATTTGCGAATAAATCAATGATTGACTTCAAAGGACCATTTTATACCTTATGCATAAACGAATCATTCGAAGCTGCCTCCAACTGAAACGTTTTCTTATCACTAACAAGTTCTGTAGTTGGAGCAACAGCGGGTTGCACTTTATAGTGACTGGGCTGCTTAAAGAGAATTTGATAGACTCGTTCATAACGTTACTTAGTAATAAGCCAGCGCGGAGATTCATTCAGCAGGTAACAATTGAGGATTAAAAGCAGCGAGTGCTAGTTGGAGATAGCGCCATGGTTGGATAAGATAGCCCGTTATTGCTAGCAGTATCATGCCAACAAGATACGATGCAGAGAAGGCAATGGACGTCCACGAGCGATGTTTGAGTCAAATGTTTTCAACAATCATTGTAAGTCGTCGGCGAGTGCAGACGTATTTTTCTTTATCGGGAGAAATATTATATTTAATTATAAATCAATTTAAAAACAAATAAAAAAAAAAACAACCAAAACAAGTATCTCTTGTGTGCTGAAGCGGTAATAACGCTGACAGCGCACAAAACAATGAGCCAAAACGATGTTTGGACTACGCGTCAACGTGAAGAAGATGAACGCCGTCTTTCTAAGCAGCGTAATAACGCTTACTTTTCATATATTTCAACTCAACCCACGCAAAACGCTGAGCTTAATACCATCCAAATGAGGTCGTTTACCTCGCGCTCTTTAAACGTACCAACAACAATCGACAGAGCGCTGTCTTGCTCACCGTCAATCCCAACAACTAACAACACGCTGCTAGTGAGCGAACAGCGCACTTCTCCCTCGCCGAACCACAACCCGAAACAAGTGCATACGAAAGTATTATGCACTCCAACGGTAACTAGCACTGTAACTACTCTTTCAAACACGGGCGCTTTAACAACAACAACAGCAACAGTAACAGCCGGTCGACCGATTTTTTCATCGGCTACAACTAAGTCAGCAACGCTCTCTGCATTGTCAACAAAGAAAAGTTCTACCATACAGACTGGCATGGACCGCTACATTCAAATTAAACGCAAATTAAACCCTCAAAACTCAGTAAAAGGGAATCAAGCCAAAATTAACTGCAAAAACTCAAATCATTCAACAACTGACGCTAATAGATTTGCCATCCTCGCAGAAAATCCGGACATACCTGCGTCCAACAAAGATCTCAATAAAAAACCTAAACCGCCACCAATTTTTATCAGAGAGAAGACCTCTAATACTCTTGTAAACAAAATAGTTGAGCTGATTGGAAAAGATAACTTCCACGTTATTCCCCTATCTAAAGGTAACATCCAAGAGACTAAAGTCCAAATTAAAACGGAGGATAACTTCAGAAAGCTGACCAAATTTCTCACCGACAACAATCGTAACTACTATACTTACCAACTCAAAAGTAGTAATGGCCTGCAAGTGGTTCTAAAAGGCCTGCAAGTGGTTCTAAAAGGTATTGAGACGGATGTAAGCCCTACTGATATTTCAGAAGCGTTGAAGGTACAGGGTTTCAACACAAAATCGGTATTCAACATTCTAAATAAAGAAAAAAAACCGCAACCAATGTTTAGAGTCGAACGCGAACCAGATTCAAACGCACTTAAGAAGAACGATGTGCACCCAATTTACAAAGTCCAGCTTCTACTGCACCGCAGAATCACAGTGGAAGAACCGCACAAGAGGAAGGGACCAGTGCAGTGCGCTAATTGTCAGGAGTTTGGCCATACAAGGTCGTATTGCACTCTTCACCCCGTATGCAGATCATGTGGTGAACTCCACGATTCTGCAAGGTGTCCACGTAATAGGGATGAGTCCATCACCAAGAAGTGTGGTAACTGTGGAGGTAACCATACAGCAAACTACCGAGGTTGCCCGGTATATAAAGAAATAAAATGCCGCCTTAATCAACGAATTTCCTCAGCACCACTAACAAGTAGATGGAGTAGTTCTATGCCTCCCCAATCTAATAGGAACGCAACTTTGGCTGGTTCGTTTTCTCGTTCCACTGTAAATGAAAACATCTCATTTGCAAATACACTTAAAACAAATCTGGAAACCCCCGCAAACATTGTTCGTCCACCACCTCCAGCTCACGAGGCTCAAAAACAAGCCCAGCAACAAACAACTCCATTGCAAAACAGCATCGAAACACTTTTAATCGACCTGCACCAAAACATGATAGAATTCATGACATTTATGCGCACGACAATGCAAGATCTCATGCGCAATCAAAATCTTTTGATGCAAATGCTTGCATCTCAACATCTAAAATAATGGCTCCGCTTAGAATAGTCCTGTGGAACGCCAACGGCGTAACACAACACAATCTAGAAATTACTCAATTTCTTCACAACGAGCATATCGACGTAATGTTACTTGCTGAAACACACCTCACAAGCAAGTATAATTTCCAAATACATGGCTACACCTTCTACGGCACAAACCACCCAGACGGGAAAGCACATGGTGGTACTGGAGTCTTAATTAGAAACCGCATAAATCACGCCTTTCGCGATAACTTTGCCACAGAATACCTGCAAGCAACATCTGTTGACATACTCGGGCCCAACTGCAAGGTAACTCTAGCCGCGGTATACTGCCCGCCTCGATACACAATTGCTGAGGACGAATTTATGAACTTCTTCAACACACTGGGCGAACGCTTCATAGCAGCAGGTGACTACAACGCCAAGCACACACACTGGGGATCTCGGCTCGTGACTCCTTAAGGTAAACAGCTGTATAACGCAATCAGAAAAGCTAGAAACAAACTAGATGTTGCCTCCCCGTGCAGACCTACATACTGGCCAACAGACTCGAAAAAATTGCCGGACCTGATCGACTTCGCAGTAACAAAAAATATTCCTCGGTACCAGATATCTGCAGAATCGTTTATAGATTTATCATCGGACCACTCACCTGTTCTGTTAAATCTTTCCCAACGCACTGAGATTGTGAACTAACCGCAAACATTGACATCCAGCGGAACAAACTGGATAAAATTTAAGAAATATATAAGTTCACACATCGCGCTTAATCCAAGGCTCCACAGTACAGACGACGTGGACCGTGTCATCCAACATCTGCAGACTGTTTTCGTTACGGCAGCGTGCAATGCAACTCCCAAGACTCCAATCGCACCGCCAAGATAAAAAAGGTCGAACGCGCAGATTGAACAGCTACTTAATGAAAAGCGTCGCTTAAGGCGAGAATGGCAAACCCATAGATCGCCATCCGCTAAAGAAAATCTCAGAGTAGCCTCTCGAGGATTATCTGACGCACTAAAAGAAGAAGAGGACTGCAGCCATCGCCAATACATAGAGAAATTATCTCCCTCTAGCATTAAATATCCATTATGGAAAGCTCACCCAACACTACATCCACCGGTAGAAGCTATTAAGCCCATAAGAAACTCTGCAGGCGAATGGGCACGCAGCGATAAAGTTAGAGCTACTGTTTTTGCCACACATCTACAAAACGCATTTCAACCAAACCCTGCAAAGAATGCATTTGTACTACCAGATTTACCAGATGACAACCAGAGGACGCATTCTCCAATATGTTCAGTCCTGACGTCATAGCGAAAATCATAAGAAATCAACTGCAACCCAAGAAATCACCAGGATACGACCAAATTAATCAAAAAATGATCATCGAGCTGCCTCAATGCGCAATCCACACCATTTGCCTGCTATTTAACGCGATAACCGAATTTGGCTACTTTCCAGACAGTTGGAACAAATCTATTATTATCATTATTGCCCGGAAAAGATCACACGGTTCCCGCATCATACAGACCCATTTGCCTTCTTTCGTGCCTATCGAAACTTTTCGAAAAATGCCTACTGGGGTACATTATGCCATTCCTGTATAGCCACAACAAAATACCATCACACCAATTTGGCTTTCGCGAAAGGCACGGCACCATCGAGCAAGTAAACCGGTTAACATCAATCATACGCACGGCATTCGAGCACCGAGAATATTGCTCAGCGATCTTTCTGGACGTAGCTCAAGCCTTCGACAGAGTCTGGCTAGATGGGCTGATGTTTAAAATCAAAGCAACGCTCCCAAAGTGCACTTACAACCTTTTAGAGTCGTACCTTTACAACCGAACTTTTTCCGTGCGATGCAACTTGGCGATGTCAGAAGTTCACTCGATAAAAGCTGGAGTCCCTCAAGGCAGTGTACTCGGGCCTACACTGTACTTACTGTACACAGCAGACACTCCAACAAACAGCAATGTGGTTCTATCTACATTCTCCGACGACTCCGCGATCATCAGTTGCTCCAAATGCCCTTTAAAAGCAACAGATCAACTAACATCCTACCTGGTTGACATCGAGAAGGGGCTGTCAGACTGGCGAATAAAAATCAACGAGCAGAAATGTAAGCACATTACCTTCACGCTCAACAGACAAGACTGTCCCTCGCCGTTACTTAACGGCATATTAATACCAAAATCATCGGAGGTCACCTATCTCGGTGTACACCTTGACAGACGGCTTACTTGGCGCAGCCACATAGATAAAAAAAGAACATCCCTGAACCTAAGGGCCAACAGTCTCCACTGGCTCATCAGGTCTTCCTCTCCACTTAGCCTCGACTACAAGGTCCTAATATTCAACTCAGTCTTAAAGTCGATATGAACTTATGGCTCCGAGCTGTAGGGGACTGCCAGTCGCAGCAATATTGACATTATTCAAAGGGCTCAATCCAAGATCCTAAGAACTATCACCGGTGCACCGTGGTATGTTCGGAACGAAAACATCCACAAGGATCTCAACATTCCTCCCGTCAGAGACGTCATAGCCCAACTTAGAGCTAAATACCAAACCAAACTCCGCACCCATCCAAACCTCCTCGCGAGAGATCTATTGCGTCAAGTTGACTGGTCCCGCCTTTGTCGTAACGACATGCCAACTCAGTGAATATTATTTAGGGCCCACAGATTACATTCCAGTAACAGTCGTAACTGGCACATAATTTAGATATCAGTATATTTTTTGTTAGACTCAAACTGAGTATATCCAAAAAATAAAGCAAAGTAATAAAAAAAAAAAAAAACAATCATTGTAAATGCAGGATAGAAGAGAACAGAAAAAGCCGCACCCAAAGCAAAACGACCAATCAAGAAGAGACTGTACCAAGGTGAAAAGCTGCACATGATGCTGACCCCAATGAAGAAAAGAGCACCTAATGTAAAGGATGTCTTGCGTCCAAATTTGTCAGCAAGCATGCCAAAAGAAAAGGAACCACTAAACTTGCCTAGCGATATGGATACTTGCGCCGACGTACGTTGAATGGTACGCTCACAGTTGATCTCCCATTCAGCCACAAAAGTGGTCTCCGGATGTGCATACTCATAGTTACCCTTCGCCCTGCAGAATACCAAAGCTGGCAGACTAATTTGTGACATATGACTGGTATAGTTGAGTGCCGCATCATAGGACATCTGGCTCAAATGCTTATAATTCCAATCCTAGACTGTACAGCCACCAGAGTTTAAGCCTTTCTCTGCTATGTCGCGCTGTTGGGCTAGTGTCCAATTTGTAGCACGCAGTTCATCAATGCCGCACCATTGATCATCTGGCAGATGTCCAAGTAGCGTATACGATGCGACATGAAATCCATTTAATATATTAAGGATAACACAGAGGAAAAATATGGCCCAAACAAATGCGCCGCCGCTTCCTACAATTTCTTGCTGTTTTGTAAGCAAATCCATCATACCCTGCTCACTGACCTTTGTTTTCTCCACATTATCCTTTGACTTTGACATTTTTATCACAGTTTACTTATATACCCGTATACAGTAGTTAAGGTTCATTTATAATCACAATAAAAAACACACAGAACTAATTAGAGACGCCAACCGGAACCGGAGACGGTTCTCTTCTCATTATTGTTTTTTCCTTTTCTTTCACTTTCACTTTTATGCGTGTATGTATATATGTTCTTTACTCTCTGCGGTTTATCTATCTTGTTCTATTTTCTTTTTTTTCTAATTTTGTGTTATGCTCATGCTTTACATTTTACATGCAGCGACACTTTGTACTTTCCTTGTTTTTATATTTGTAGATTTTCTTTTGTTTTCTTTTTGCTTGTCAACTTTTACTCTTTCAGCAGCTGCGCGGCAATGTTTCTAATTTTAAATTAACTGAACGCTGTTTGTAGCGCCTGTCATTCACTTTGCAATCGGCGCAACAGCAATCTGTAAACGGTAAACGGTAAAGGCGCCCGCTGACCCCCGCAGGTATAAGGTACATTTTTAACCGATCCAATTTCTTCTTCGCGCACATATTAAATAGACCATTCCTAATCTACGTTGTAAATTTCGTTAAAATTTAACAATAAACACTGAAGTTATACAACATTAAGTATCGCCCTATAAAGCGTGGGGGTAAAAGGCGCGCACAATGGCTAAATACGAGTACAACTGTGTGTATGTGTGTGTATAGTTGTATATGTAGGCAAAGGGGCTCTCGTAGTCGGGTACACTCCACTATAGACTTTTTACTTGTTATATAAGACGATTTATGTGACGAGTAACATCCCACAGATTCTGTTGTGGGTCATACACACAGAGTATGTACTATGAGATACACATAGTTCTGCACGTATTTAAAGCCTTTTAGCCCCCGCGCACTATTGCGCGATACTTAACAGAACTTCTGTCCATCTGTCCGTCTGTCCGCCTGTCCGACCGTATGTATGAACGACGACCTAAGCCTATAGCATAATAGACTTAAAGATTCCGCTTGCTAGGATGTGAATCAAATTAGAAATTCAAATTTATATTGCATATCGACAAGAGAAACCAATTTCCTCCTATAATTCTCAATTAGTTATAACAAAAGTATATAGTTATTTCACCCAAATTTCCACTGAAATTTCAAGGTTACTTTGGTTTACCTTTGTTAGCCCCTTTGCCTTTTTGTAAAAAAGAGCAAAGCGGAGCTATTGGAAATATGCAAAATCGAAAAGTATGTAACACATAGAAATAATCATCGGAGAAACCATAAAGTCTATATATTCTGAATCAGGACGACAAGATGAGTTGACCTAGCCCTGTCCGTCTGTCTGTCCGTCCGTCCGTCCGTATGAACGCCTGTTTCTCAGAGACTATAAGAGCTAAAGCAACCAAATTTTAAACCAAGATTTATCATTTTCGTACGCTGTACAAGTTTGTTTTTGATTTTTCAATTTCCTCCCCTGACCCACGCAATTTGAAAAAAACGAATATGAAACACAATTTTCAACCGATTGGTTTTTTTTGCACACATCATAATTAGGCGATTCTTTATCTATGTTGTGAATCTGGGATTGATCAAAAAACTCGGAAGTTATATATCAATAAGAGTGGTGTTATGGGGTCCGGGGGGTCTAGTAGTGCAAAATAAGAGCTAGAGCAACGAAATTCGGAACGTAGATTTGCTATGTTCGTACGATATACGAGAGAAAAAATCGATTATAAGACACAATTTTCAACCGATCCAATTCTTTTTGACACACATATTATTTAAAGCAATCTTGACCTATGTTGTAAATTTCGTTAAGATTAAACAATAAACACAGACGTTACAGAACATTAAGTATCGCGCAATAGAGCGCGGTGGCTAAAAGGCTTAAAGTACGTGCAGAACTGTGTGTTTGTGTGTGTATGGCTTTATATGGTGAATGGCTTTAATTGTGCTCTCGTAGTCGGGTACACATGACTACATACTTCTTACTTGTTAGCCCCTTTGCCTTTTTGTAAAAAAAGAGCAAAGCGGAGCTATTGGAAATATGCAAAATCCAAAAGTATGTAACACATAGAAATAATCATCGGAGACCCCATAAAGTATATATATTCTGAATCAGGACAACAAGACGAGTTCACCTAGCCCTGTCCGTCTGTCTGTCCGTCCGTCCGTCCGTCCAACCGTCCGTCCGTCCGTCCGTCCGTCCGTAGGAACGCCTGTTTCTCAGAGACTATAAGAGCTAGAGCAACCAAACTTGAAATCTAGATTCGTTATGTTTGTACGCAGTACAAGTTTGTTTTTGATTTTTGAATTTCCTCCCCTGACCCCCACAATTCGAAAAAATCTATTATTAACCACAATTTTCAACCGATCAAATTTATTTTTTACACACATCATAATAAGACCATTCTTGATCGATGTTGTGAATCTGAGTAAGATTGATCAAAAATTTCGGAAGTTATAGATCAGCAAAAGTGGCGTTATGGGCCCCGGGGGGGTAATGTAGTGCGCGCAAAATAAGAGCTAGAGCAACGAAATTTGGAACGTAGATTTGTTACGTTCGTACGCTATATGAGTCTGTTTTTGATTTTTGAACTTCTCCCCCCCGCAATTCGAAAAAATCCATTATTAACCACAATTTTCAACCGATCAAATTTATTTTTTATACTCATCATAAAAAGACTGCTTTTGATTCATGTTGTGAATCTGAGTAAGATTGATCAAAAATCTCGGAAGTTATAGATCATCAAAAGTGGCGTTATTGGCCCCGGTGGGCTATAGTAGTGCACGCAAAATCAAAGCTAGAGCAACGAAATTTGGAACGTAGATTTTTTATGTTTGTACGCTATACGAGTTTGTTTTAGATTTTCCAATTTCCCCCCCTGACCCCCGCAATTTGAAAAATCGATTATAAGGTACAATTTTTAACCGCTCAAATTTCTTTTTCGCACACATATTAAGTAGACTATTCTTCATCTACTTTGTAAATTTCGTTAAAATTTAACAATAAACACGGAAGTTATACAACAATAAGTACCGCGCTATAGAGCGTGGGGGGCTAAAAGGTGCGCGCAATAGCTAAGTTCGTGCAGAACTGTGTTTATGTTTTTTTTTTAGCCCCTTTGCCTTTTTGTAAAAAAAGAGCAAAGCGGAGCTATTGGAAATGTGCAAAATCCAAAAGTATGTAACACATAGAAATAATCATCGGAGACCCCATAAAGTATACATATTCTGAATCAGGACGACAATACGAGTTCATCTAGCCCTGTCCGTCTGTCTGTCTGTCCGTCTGTCCGTCTGTCCGTCTGTATGAACGCCTATTTCTCAGAGACTATAAGAGCTAGAGCAACCAAACCTGAAACCTAGATTCGTTATGTTCGTAGGTTATACGAGTTTGTTTTTGATTTTTGAATTTCCTCCCCTGACCACCACAAATCGAAAAAAACGATTATTAAGCACAATTTTCAACCGATCAAATTTATTTTTGACACACATCATAATTAGACCATTCTTGATCGATGTTGTGAATCTGGGTAAGATTGATAAAAAATCTCGGAAGTTATAGATCATCAAAAGTGGCGTTATTGGCCCCGGGGGGGGGGGGGGGGGGGTATAGTAGCGCGCGCAAAATAAGAGCTACAGCAACGAAATTTGGCATCTAGATTCGTTATGTTTGTACGCTCTACGAGTTTGTTTTTGATTTTTGAATTTCCTCCCCTGACCCCCGCAAATCGAAAAAAACGATTATTAAGCACAATTTTCAACCGATCAAATTTATTTTTGGCACACATTATAACTAGACCACTCTTGATCCATGTTGTGAATCTGTGTAAGATTGCTCAAAAATCTCGGAAGTTATACATCATCAAAAGTGGCGTTATGGGTCCCGGGGGGGTATAGTAGCGCGCGCAAAATCAAAGCTAGAGCAACGAAATTTGGAATGTATATTTGTTATGTTTATACGCTATACGAGTTTGTTTTAGAATTTTCAATTTCCTTCCCTGACCCCCGCAATTTGAAAAAATCGATTTTCAGATACAATTTTTAACCGATCAAATTTCTTTTTCGCACACATATTAAGTAGACCATTCTTCATCTAATTTCGTTAAAATTGAACGAAAAACACGGAAGTTATACAACATTAAGTACCGCGCTATAGAGCGTGGGGGGCTAAAAGGCGCGCGCAATGGCCAAGTACGTGCAGAACTGTGTGTATGTATGAGTATGTGTGTGTATGGCTGTATATGTAGGCAAAAGGGCTCTCGTAGTCGGGTACACTCGACTACAGACTTCTTACTTGTTTTTTTTTTTTTTTTTTTATTCTATTTATTTATACTCAAATTTTTTTACTAAATAACAAATAGCTAGGCGAAAGATGTAACGAAACAAAAATATATATATATATATATATATAGGTGCTATATCCTGTGGTACCACCGCAAGGCATTGCTTCTCAGGAGGCACCTCTGTCATCCTGTCGTCTATCCCGCGCCGATACGCTCTATTCTTCTCAGCTCACGCATGACCTGTGCTGCGAAGGAACAGACAGCGTCCTATGCCCTCTTGTCCTCTAACATTTTGGCAACAATGTTGCTCGCGTTAAACGCACCAATGCAGCAGGTTAGCTCGTCTCTTTCGGTTGCGAATCGTTGGCACTCCAGCAAAACGTGCTTTGGATCCTCCAGCACCCGCCCTGAACAACAAGTACAGAATGGGCTGGTAGCGTGTCCAATACCGTGGAGATAGCTGCGGAAGCAGCCGTGTCCACTCAAGAGCTGGGTCAGGTAATAATTTATATGCCCGCGCCTTCTATTTATCCACGGGTCGAGCGATGGAATAAGTGTGTACGTCCACCTGCCTTTTCCTGATCGCTCCCATCGGGCCTGCCAGCGTGCCAAGCTGCGGCCCCTCGTTTCGGTTTTGGTGACTAACCGATCCGCTCTACTTTCTCTGGCTTCTCTAGCCAGCTCGTCTATAGGAACCAGGTCTGCAAGCACCAATGCTGCATCATCAGACACCGTCCTGAATGCGCAGGCAATGCGCAATGCACAAAGACGGTATGCCGATTCGAGGCTCCTTCTGTACGCTTTCGTCTGGAGTGCCGGTTCCCAGATGGGCGCAGCGTATAGAATCGCCGACCGCACTACGCTAGTGAGTAAGACCCTGCGACACTGTTTTGGCCCTCTAGTGTTAGGCAATAACCTCGATAAAGCTCTGGCACTTGTGGCAGCTTTCCTAGCAGCAAACTGGAGATGCTCTCGGAAGCTGAGTCTGCAGTCGATGTGTACCCCTAGGTACCGAATCGACCGCTTCGTTTGGATTTCCTCGTCGCCGACTTGGATTTTTGCGTACTCCAACTTCTTTCTGCTGCTAACCAGAACTGCCTCTGTCTTATGCGCCGCCAATTTAAGTCCCACCGACTCAAGCCACGCCCTGACGCGTCGTATTGCCATATTGCACAATTCTTCAAATTTGTCTAGGTGTTTGCCCACAACAACCATCGCCACGTCGTCTGCAAACCCAATGGTAACCACCTGCTCCGGCATGTACATACGAATACGTACATGATGTTCCACAACGTCGGACAGAGGATCGATCCTTGTAGGACACCCGCTGAAACGTCGTGAGTCTCAGCGCCATCCGAGGAGCAGTAATGGAGGACTCTGCCCTCAAAGTAGCTGTGCAGAATGCGGGTGAGGTATTCCGGTATCCTGCAGTGCGTTAACGCCCGAAAAATACTGCAACTACCTCCTCGATCCTGTTGACTAGGATTCGTTCAAAAACCTTGCCAGCAGAGTCCAGCAGGCAGATAGGTCTGTATGACAAAGCCAACTGTGTTTATGTATGAGTATGTGTGTGTATGGCTGTATATGTAGGCAAAGGGGCTCTCGTAGTCGGGTACACTCGACTACAGACTTCTTACTTGTTTTTTTTTTCAGCAATTAATGCTGCAACTTCCGGAGACCACAAATTCAAATTCCTTGGATGCAGTCGTAAGTTGGGAATAATTTCTGGCGATTCAGAACGTGCATCGTAGTGTATTTCCCGGACCAGATAGTCTATAAGTCTATCTGTTTGTTGTCTTCCCAATGTTGCAGCCGGATTGATTCCTTTAGAGATTAGAAAGTGTAGTCTTTCAGAAAGGCGCAGCGAATGCTTTGAATATCACCTGGGAAGTGATATTCAAGTGGTCTATGCCGAATACATTTATATAGTGTATGCCGTTTGGATTAACTCGCTCGTGAGGCCCAACAGAACTGTTTGTCGTCGAAGTCTCCTCCAACTAGGAACTTGGAAATATAGGTGAAATTGTGTGTCAGATATCTTGTGTTTTGGAGATATAAATGCTGCAGAGATTATCAATTTTGCAATGAAGTAAAATTCTTAGCCTCGTACGTTGGATCAGGTCTATCCGAAGGGTATCTCAGTGTATCTCATCCTACTTCTTATCATAATTGCAGTTCCACCGCGAGCTATTTTACTGCATGGATTATAACGTCTCCGTCAATCTTCAGGTAGGATCTGCCGGAAAAATGGGTCTGAAACAAGGAAAATGTCTATGTGTTGTGTAGAAGATGTTCCACATCGATCCTGGTTTTAATCAGACGGCTTGCGTTTTTCTGATTCAATCTTAATTAAATTCACAACAGCAATAAAGAATGGTCTACTTATTATGTGTGCAAAAAAGAAATTGATTGATTGGTGGAAACTTGGGCTTAATAATAGTGAGTTTCGTACTGCACGGGTCAGGGAATAAAATCTAAAATTAACTCGAATAGAGTACGAGAATAAGGAACCTATTATATATTCTTAATTTGGTTGCTGTAGCTGAAACAGCCTCTGAGAAACAGGCATTCATACAGAAGAACGGACAGACAGACGGGCAGACGAAGAGACGGATGGACAGACAGACGGATATGGCAGATGAAGAATATATATATGTGGTCTCAGATAATTTTTAGCCCATTTGCCTTTTTGTAAAAAAGAAGCAGAGCGGAGCTATTGGAAATATGTAAAATCGAAAAGTATGTAACACATAAAAACAATCATCGGAGAGCCCATAAAGTATATATATATTCTTAATCAGGACGACAAGATGAGTTTTTCTAGCCCTGTCCGTCTGTCCGTCCGTCCGTCTGGCCGCCCGTATGAACGCCTGTTTCTCAGAGACTATAAGAGCTAGAGCAACCAAATTTTCATATTTTTTTTTTTTGTTTACTTGGCTTTATTTCTTTGATCTGCTCTTTTAGAGTCTAACAAAAAGTAGTACAAATCTTAAATTCTATAATGTGTACCTGTTACGTTTGTAACTGGGATGCAATGTGTGGGCCCCTCAATGCTACCTACAAAATCCTCAACACGCTTAATTTAACAGTTTGGAAAGTTTCTCTTCTCCCAGTCTCCCCTCAATTGTTTTTAGCCCGTTTGCCTTTTAGTAAAAAGAAGCAAAGTGGAGCTATTGGAAATGTAACACATAGGAATAATCATCGCAGAGCCCATAAAGTATATATATTCTTGATCAGGACGACTAGCTGAATCGATCTAGCCCTGTCCGTCTGTCTGTCCGTCCGTCTACGTCCGTCCGTCTGTCCGTCCGTCCGTCCGTCCGTATGAACGCCTGTTTCTCAGAGACTATTAGAGCTACTGCAACCAAATTTGAAACCTAGATTTCTTATTTTCGTACGCTGTACACGTTTATTTTTGATTTATGAATTTCCTCCTCTGATCCCCGCAATTCGAAAAAAATAAACGATTATGAAACACAATTTTCAACCGATCAAATTTATTTTTGGCTCACATCATAATTAGACCATTCTTGATCGATGTTGTGAATCTGGGTAAGATTGATCTAAAAACTCGGAAGTTATAGATCAGCAAAAGTGGCGTTATGGGCCCCGGGGGGTAATGTAGTGCGCGCAAAATAAGAGCTAGAGCAACGAAATTTGGAACGTAGATTTGTTATGTTCGTACGCTATATGAGTCTGTTTTTGATTTTTGTATTTCTCCCCTTGACCCCCGCAATTCGAAAAAATCGATTATTAAGCACAATTTTCAACCGATCAAATTTATTTTTTATACACATCATAAATAGACTGCTTTTGATTCATGTTGTGAATCTGAGTAAGATTGATCAAAAATATCGGAAGTTATAGATCATCAAAAGTGGCGTTATTGGCCCCGGGGGGGTATAGTAGTGCACGCAAAATCAAAGCTAGAGCAACGAAATTTGGAACGTAGATTTGTTATGTTTGTACGCTATACGAGTTTGTTTTAGATTTTCCAATTTCCCCCCCTGACCCCCGCAATTTGAAAAAATCGATTATAAGGTACAATTTTTAACCGATCAAATTTCTTTTTCGCACACATATTAAGTAACTATTCTTCATCTACTTTGTAAATTTCGTTAAAATTTAACAATAAACACGGAAGTTATACAACATTAAGTACTGCGCTATAGAGCGTGGGGGGCTAAAAGGTGCGCGCAATAGCTAAGTTCGTGCAGAACTGTGTTTATGTATGAGTATGTGTGTGTATGGCTGTATATGTAGGCAAAGGGGCTCTCGTAGTCGGGTACACTCGACTACAGACTTCTTACTTGTTTTTATTAATTTGGTCGTATCCTGGTGACTTCTTCGATTGCAGTTGCTCTCTGATTATTTGCGCTATGACGTGCGGAGTAAACAAGATTGAAGAATGCGTCCTCTGGTGATGTGGCAAAGTCATCACGAAAGGCGTGTTTTGTACGATTTCTAATTAGAAATCCAGTAGCACTGTGACCTTTCCCGTCTGGGTGGTTTATGTCATAGAAGGTGTAGCTCTGTATTTGGAAATTGTACTTATTTGTATGGTGTGTTTCAGCAATTAACATTATTTCGAAATGCTTATGAATAAAATTGAGTATTTTCGAGTTTCTGGCCTTCCAAAAGACCATTTCAAGAGGTGCCATTATTTTAGCTGTTGGGATGCAAGCATTTGCATCAAATGATTTTTATTGCGCATGAGGTATTGCATAATCGTGCGTATAAATGTCATGAATTCTTTTATGTTTTGGTGCACGTCAAAAAAAAAAAAAAATACTGTTTTGCAGGTGAGGTAGTAAAGGAATTGTAGTTGCAGGACTATACAGACTTGAAGCCAAACTGGTTACTAGGGATATTTATTAAATTTGGATGCTGTAAATGTATCTGAAAATGTCACATTTCTATTAGATTGGGCAGCATAGAAATACTTTATCTACTTTTCGGAGGTGCTAAAGATACTCGGTGAATTATGCTGCTGCTTAGTTCTTCATACACCCGACAACCCCGGTAATTTGCTGTAAGGTTACCTACGCAGTCACCATACTTCTTTGTGCTGGAGTGATCCCTATTAAATAGGCAACTTGCAGAGTCTTGGAGGTTACTACATGCTCTACATACAGTGCGATGGGTGCAAAAGGATCTCGTATGGCATTATTTTTAACAGCTTGCGCATTATACCCGTTCGTTCCTTTTATGTGGCTCTTTCACCGTGATTCTGCTGTGCAGTAAAAGCTAAAGTTTAAAAATTGAATACTTAATTTTTCTTAAGTGCGTGTTTCTCTGGATCGAATTCGACTTTGAAAATTGGAAATGATAGGATGTACTTCTTTTTTCGTAAGTGTGTATGTCTCTGGTTCTAATTAGATTTTAAACCTTGTTTTCAGCTTTTTATCCTTGTTTTATTTCTTAATTAAAACTTTGCACTTAAGCCCTATAACTTTACTGCTTTAATTGCAATTCTTAAGGTACATTTTAAGGAAGGCGTAAAGCGATTGGGAAGGATTCCTATTAAGTTAAAAACAAATCCTAAGTGTTAGACTCTGTAGAGGGCCTGTTTCACGTCAAGCATGACTGCACAGAGTGTTTTCACTTCAAAAGCCACCAACATTTTTTCAAATAAACGGTGGCATTGCTCGGGTGCTGAGTGAAAGCTCCTGAAGAGAAACTGTTAACTAGGGATCAAAGGAGGCACGAATTTGAGAAAAATAATTAGTTCTGCGCGTTTTTCGGCTGTAAGAAAGTAACCGATTTGGAAGCATCGTCTAAACAGTCTGACCAGCAGTCGTATGCAAAACGGAAAGCAATTTAATGGCCAGTACTTCAGTGTCGTTCGTGCCAGCCGATTTCTTATTTTTGAGGCCAGCAATTTCTTGCTTAACCTCTTCTTCCATGGAAGAGCTGATGGGGTGTCCTCTTAGCCTAGCAGCTAATCCTATTCGGTGCGAAACCAATCGCCAACGGGTTTCTGTATCATAGCAGTTTTTATAAGACGATTTATGTGACGAGTAACATCCCACAGATTCTGTTGTGGGTCGCCTAGCTCAATGCTACCTACAAAATCCTCAAACACGCTTAATTTAACTGTTTGGAGAGTTTCTCTTCTCCCAGTCACTCCTCAATTGTTTTTAGCCCTTTTGCCATTTGAAAAAAAAGAAAAGCGGAACTAAGGGATCTGTGCAAAATCGAAAAGTATGTAACACATAGAAATAATCATCGGAGACCTCATAAAGTATATATATTCTTGATCAGGACGACAAGACAAGTCGATCTAGCCATGTCCGTCTGTTGTATAACTTTCGTGTTTATTGTTAAATTTTAACGAAATTTACAAAGTAGATGAAGAATAGTCTACTTAATATGTGTGCGAAAAAGAAATTTGATCGGTTAAAAATTGTACCTTATAATCGATTTTTCAAATTGCGGGGGTCAGGGGGGGAAATTGGAAAATCTAAAACAAACTCGTATAGCGTACAAACATAACAAATCTACGTTCCAAATTTCGTTGCTCTAGCTTTGATTTTGCGTGCACTACTATACCCCCCCGGGGCCAATAACGCCACTTTTGATGATCTATAACTTCCGAGATTTTTGATCAATCTTACTCAGATTCACAACATGAATCAAAAGCAGTCTATTTATGATGTGTATAAAAAATAAATTTGATCGGTTGAAAATTGTGCTTAATAATCGATTTTTTCGAATTGCGGGGGTCAGGGGAGGAAATTTAAAAATCAAAAACAAACTTGTACAGCGTACAAAAATCATAAATCTAGGTTTAAAATTTGGTTACTCTAGCTCTTATAGTCTCTGAGAAACAGGCGTTCATACGGACGGACAGACGGACAGGGCTAGATGAACTCGTCTTGTCGTCCTGATTCAGAATATATATACTTTATGGGGTCTCCGATGATTATTTCTATGTGTTACATACTTTTGGATTTTGCATATTTCCAATAGCTCCGCTTTGCTCTATTTTTACAAAAAGGCAAAGGGGCTAAAAATAGTAAAACATTGTAAGGTCACGGTCTATTGGGGAATGTAGCTTCCGACTACTTCAGAACCCAGAGCAGAGAAGTAGGGTGTATATTGCCTTGTCAAGTCCTGAAAAAACACCTTCAATACACCGTGGACAATACATACCAATTAATACCAAGACCATACTCCCTGCCAAGTAATTTATTGCATTATCCAAATACAATCACTGAGTCGTCGACGAGTACCGGCGTGCTTTCTTTTCTCGGGGAAATATTTAATTATAAATTAAATACATATAAATAAAAAAGACAAACACTTATTTTTCTATGTGCTGAAGCGATAATAACGCTGAAGTCTCAAAAAAAAAATATAAACAATGAGTCAAAACGACATTTGGAACTCGCGTCAACGTGAGTAAGACGAACGCCATTGAGGTATTGGAATTCTAATTATAAATCGTATAAAACACGTCTTTCGCGACGACTTTGCCATAGATTACCTGCAAACAACATCTTTTGACATACACTCGACCAACGGCAATATAACTTTGCCTGGATGTAATGCCTGCCTACAATAGCCCAAATCGAATTTACGCGTTATTTAAATAACGCTGGGTGAACATTTCACAGCGGCAGGTGACTACAACCCCAAGCAGACACCCTGAGGATCTGGTTTATAACCCATAAAGGAAAACAGTCGCATAACGCAGTCACAAAAGCAATTAACAAACTCGACGTGGCTTCCCCTCGACGACCTACATACTGGCCACGGATCCAAAAAAATTATCGAACTTGATTGAATTCACGATAACAAAGAACATTTCTCGCTATCTGTTAAAATCGGAATGTCTTCTATATCTGTCATCAGATCATTCACAAGTCCTGTTAAACCACTTACAACGCCCTGACTCTGAGGCTCAACTCCATGTATTGACATCTTGCCGGCGTAAGTTCACACATTGCACTAAATGTCATTCATCATCTGGAGACTATTCTTGTTACGTCAGTACATAATGCAAATCCACAAACGCACCGCTTAGGTTATCACGGACGATCGCACAGATAGAGCAGCTTGTTGTGGAAAAACGTCACTTAAGAAGAGAATGGCAATTCTTTAGATCGCCATCCGATAAACATAATCTAAAAGACAGGACCGCACCCAGCGTTGCGTTAATCACTTAACCTTGTGTATAGCCGTGTTTTTGTCTTCTTTTTATTTAATATTTAGTTTTTGTGTTTTTGGATTATATCAATATTAAATATTTCATAATTAAACTAATTTAAAACAAGTAAGAAGTCTGTAGTCGAGTGTACCCGACTACGAGAGCCCCTTTACCTACATATACAGCCATAAACACACATACTCATACATACACACAGTTCTGCACGTACTTAGCCATTGCTCGCACCTTTTAGCCCCCCACGCTCTATAACGCGGTACTTAAAGTTGTATAACTTCCGTGTTTATTGTTCAATTTTAACAAAATTCATAACGTGGATGAAAAATGGTCTACTTAATATGTGTGCGTAAAAGAAATTTGATCGGTTAAAAATTGTATCTGAAAATCGATTTTTTCAAACTGCGGGGGTCAGGGAAGGAAATTGAAAAATCAAAAACAAACTCATATAGCGTACAAACATAACAAATCTACGTTCCAAATTTCGTTGCTCTAGCTCTTATTTTGCGCGCACTACTATACCCCCCCGGGGCCCATAACACCACTTTTGATGATCTTTAACTTCCGAGATCTTTGATCAATCTTACCCAGACTTACAACATCGATCAAGAATGGTCTAATTATGATGTGTGCCAAAAATAATTTGATCGGTTGAAAATTATGCTTAATAATCGTTTTTTTTTTGATTTGCGGTGGTCA
>JBAMBS010000450.1:0-43714 GCA_037044455.1 Zygothrica quintamaculata | reverse complement strand
ACTTAGACTATCCGATACGTTGATATATGTTTTTGATATTTTGTATCAACAAACGTGTTCCTTAATATTATATAAATAATATTAACGATTGCTGTCTCTAATTGTTAGGCGGTGCCTGAACAATGAGTCGCAACGGTGCTTTATTTAACTATCCAATTCCAACTGATCTCACCGAAAGCTCTCCATAGCGGCCATGCCAACATGTAGTTTTACCAGCTAAGGATAGAAAAGGCTTTCTGTGGCTAACTTAACATAAATACTGCACTATCGATTACTTATGTTAAATTATACAACAAAAACACAATATATATGAGATGCACCAAGCGCAAACAATAAATAGGTAAAGTAATAAAACGATTTACGACTGCCGAAACAGCAAACGAAAATAAATATGTGAGCAAAAAATAATAAAACAAATAATAATTATTTTTCATTTTAGTTACCGGTAAAACCTTAAACACAATGTTGTTGAGTTAGTTGTTAGAAAAATTAAATGTTAAATAATAAATTATTGAATAAATACGAGTAAACAAATAAAAAACAGAGAGAAACAAACAGAGAGAAACAAAACCCGTCTAAGCACAGTGAATGCTGCTAGATATTATGATTATGAGAAATTTTTTTTAACTGTCTCCAAAGTAACCGAGTTTGGTTATCGCATTAAATAACAAACAGATGATAAACTGCGCATTGAGGAAACTCAGTTATCATTTTTTGGTTAATTTGGTGTTGTGCTGGTGGCTTCTTGGGTTGCAGTTGTTCTTTTATTATTTCAGTTTTAATGTGCGGACTAAACATGATTGAAGAATGCGTCCTCTGATAGTCATCTGGTAGATGCTGTAGTGCAAATACATTCTTTGCAGAGATTCTGAGTTTTTCCATAACTAGCTGCTCTATCTGTGCATAAGACCTATATGGCCTACGCGGTGCGTTTAAAGGTTCTGGAGTTGCATTGCGTGCTGCCGTAACGAGAGCAGTCTCCAGATGGTAAATAACATGGTCCACGTCGTCTGTGCCTTGGAGCCTTGGAATGAGCGCGATGTGTGAGCTCACTTTTTTTTTAAATTAATCCAGTTCTACAGAATGTCAATGTTTGCGGTTTGTCCTCAAAGTGAATCTCAAGGCGTTGGGGAAGGTTTAACAGGACAGTTGAGTGGTACGATGAGAGATCTGTAAGAGATTGTGCTGATATCCGATAACGAGAAATATATTTTGTTACTGTGAAGTTGATCAAGTTAGGCAATTTTTTCAGGTCTGTTGGCCAGGTCGACCCGGGGAAGCGAAGTCTTTTTTGTTTCTAGCTTTGTGATTGCGTTATACAGCTGTTTACCTTTACGGGTCACGAGCCGAGATCCCCAGTGTGTGTGCTTGGCGTTGTAGTCACCTGCTGCTATGAAACGTTTGCCGAGCGTGTTGAAAAAGTGCGTAAATTCATCTTCGGATATTGTGTATAGTGGCGGGCAGGACACTGTGGCTAAAGTTAGATTGCATTTGGACGTGTGTATGTCAACAGATGTTGCTTGCTGGTAATCTGTGACAAAGTCGTGTTTTATATGATTTCTAATTAGAATTCCAGTACCACCGTGTGCTTTTCCGTCTGGATGCCTTATGCCATAAAAGGTGTAGCCCTGTATTTGGTACTCCATCTTCTTTTTAGAGATTCTATAGATACTCGTTGATTAAGGCAGCATTTTAAATCTTTGTACACCGGACAACCTCAGTAGTTTGCTGTATGGCTACCTCCACAGTTACCACTTTTTTTGGTGCTGAAGTCATCCCTATTAAATGGGCAGCTTGCAGAATCGTGGAGTTCACCACATGCTCTACATACAGGGCGAAGCGTGAAATACGACCTTGTATGGCCGTACTCTTGACAGTTAGCACACTGCACTGGTCCTTTCCTCTTGTGCGGCTCTTCCACCGTGATTATGCGGTACAGTTGAAGCTGGATTTAACAAATTGGATGCATTTCGGACTTCTTAAGTGCGTGTGTCTCCGAGTTCGACTCTGAACATTGGTTGTGGTTTTTTTCTTTGTTTAGAATATCGATTACCGACCCTGCATTGAAGTCCTGTACCTTCAATGCCTTTAATAATCACTAGCTGGCCTTTGCCACTTTTAAGTTGGTAAGTGTAGAAGGTTCGGTTATTATCAGTGAGGAACTTTTTTACTTTAGTCTCTTGGATGTTTCCTTTAGCTAGAGAAATACCGTGGAAGTTATCTTTTCCAATCAAGAGCATTAGACGTCTTCTTTCTGATAAAAATTGGTGGCGGTTTTGGTTTTTTAGTGAGATGGTTGTTAGACGCATGTATGTCTGTATTTTCTGCGAAAATGGAAATTCTGTTGCTGTCAGCTTTTGTATGACTTGAGTTAGGGGTTGAGTGCATACATTTTTACGCTACATAGAGCGACGGCGTTCCTCTTGCTCGTTGATGTGAGACCCAAACGTCGATTTGACTTATTGTTTTGTGCGCTGTCAGCGTTATTATCACTTCAGCACACAAAAAAATAAGTGTTTCGTTTTTTTTTAATTTAATCTATAATTTAATATTTCCCCAAGAGAAGAAAAACACGTCCGCATTCGCTGACGACTCGGATAAAGAGATTAAAGATAAATAATTGTGTAGTTATTGTGTGTGCCAAAAGTTGATCGGCTAAAAATTATGCTTAATTATCGTATTTTTCATACTGCTATGGTAATTGGAAAAAATTTAAGGTTCAAACATAAACTTGTGTAGCGTACAAACATAACGAATATAGATTTAAAATTTGGTTGGTTTAGTTCTTATATTATTCTATTATTCTGTACGGACGGACAGACAGACAAGCTGACAGACGGACAGATGCTTAGATCGACTCGGGTAGTCGGCCTGTCCTAGAATATATATACTTCATGGGGTCTTAGATGATTACTTGTACCAGGTACATATTTGGTGTTTACACATTTCCTTTAGATCTCTTAGAGCCCTCCGCACAGTATCGAACGATGTAGTGTGGGTGCTGGCAGGCATGATTTCACTAGACCTTCTAGCGGCAGAGTCGAAGAACCCCGAGGGCACACCAAATAGAAGGCGACGGATCACTCTGCAACGGACGTAGGACGGTGGTTAAATAGGGAACATGGACAGATTGACCTTAAATTAACGCAACTTATGATTGGACACGGATGATTTAGAGCATATTTTCTAAAATGATTCATCTTCCATTTTCGTTCCCCTTGGTTCGTTCAGCTACAATTGTCTCGAAACTTTATAGTAAGTAAAAATCTATCGCGTACATGCGCATTAGAATAGATTTTACGCATCCGAGCTGCTGTTGCTCGGTCGTAGGTGACTGTCATTGGTACGAACATGTGTTCATCAATCGCTCAGAACCGCTCTTCGTTATTTAGAAAAGCGTTCGGCCGTTTGTGGATTCACCCCGAATGGTGACGGGGTAGAGAATCATCACAGCATGTCTTACTTGTCGTAAGAGGCGACCAAAAGAACAATCCAGTATAAAATCGAGTAAGAATATCAGCACAGAATGTCCTGCATTTCGTAATAGCCAACTAAAACAACGACCACCTGTATGGTGATAGGTTAAAATATAACCATAATATGCCATGCTTGGGTGTAAAGGCCATATCCCAA
Source organism: Zygothrica quintamaculata (assembly GCA_037044455.1). Lineage (NCBI taxonomy): Eukaryota > Metazoa > Arthropoda > Insecta > Diptera > Drosophilidae > Zygothrica > Zygothrica quintamaculata. The sequence goes on along the minus strand of JBAMBS010000450.1, from coordinate 40,081 downwards.
ACCCTTAATTTCGGTACCATGGGAATGAGTGTGTTTGATGCTCATTGCAGTTTACCCGCGTAGAAGTGTTGAGGCGGCTGTGGTTAACCCAAATGAATGTAGAGCTGTGGTTCGCATGGAATGCATCAACGTAGCGCTGGTTTTTGGTATGGGTACACTAGACTACAGCCCTTTTGCCTTTTGCAAAAAGGAACAAGTAAGAAATCTCTAACCGAATGTAGCCGACAACGAAAACCCCTTTGCCTACATACACAGCCGTAGACACACATTCTCACACATACACACAATTGTACACGTAATTAGCCATTGCGCGCGCCTTTTAGCTCCCGCGCTCCATAGCGCGATACTTAATGTTGTATAATATACGAAATTTACAACGTAGATCAAAAATTAACTAATTATTATGTGTGGCAAAAATAAATTTATTTGGTTGAAAAATGTGCTTAATAATCGTTTTTTCGTATTGCAGTGGTCAGGGGTGGAAATACAAATCTAGGGTCTTACTGGCAGCAGTTCTTGCATAACCCAGCAGATCTTGGGCCACCCTGTAATGATTTAGGTTAAGTTGCAGGAACTTAAGCATTTTTGATAATTTTTAGCGCCTTTACGTACTCGGGGCACATCCTGTTCAGTATAGAATGCGCTGACGATTTGCCATCGATGTTGTTCCTACAACACACAATGCATGCAGGCTGGTTTTGGCAATCGTTGCTGCTATGGCCAGTTTGACTGCACTTGTAGCAAATTCCGTGTTGCACAGGATGCTTTCTTCTGCATCTGGCGGCTGTGTGCCCGTAGCCCATGCATTTATAACAGCGAGTTGGCCTTGATTCGGCAGATTGCCCAGCTAATGCGTATTTTGCGCATATCTGCCAATTTTGCTGCTGTCTTGGAATCCAGCATAATAGATGCAATTTGTGTGCTTCCATACGCTCTCCTCATTTTGGGTACTGCCTCTATTTTGATCTCTAGGGTCACAGATAATGCGTCCATCACCTTCTGGTACGTGGTGTGACCTTCGATGTCATGCACGTCTATCAGTAGCTTCTCGTTCGCTTCTTTAACCTCAGCCTTGCCATTTAATACCTCCTGTATTGCGCTTTGTCCTTGGTGCGTAGAAGAATCAGAATTCCTTTGCATGCAAAACATGAGGTCACCAGATGCAGTATTTCTGATACCCTGTACGGTGTCTTTGAGGTTTTGCATCGTTGCTTGAGCATGTCCACGTATGATGCATCAGCTGAACACTTATTAGCCCCTTTGCCTTTTTGTAAAAAAGAGCAACGCGGAGCTATTGGAAATGTGCAAAATCCAAAAGTATGTACCACATAGAAAAAATCATCGGAGACCCCATAAAGTACATATATTCTTGATCAGGTCGATCAGACGAGTCGATCTAGCCCTGTCCGTCCGTCCGTCTGTATGAACGTCTGTTTCTCAGAAACTATAAGAGCTACAGCAACCAAATTTTAAACCTAGATTTGTCATTTTCGTACGCTATACAAGTTTGTTTTTGATATTTCAATTTCCTGCCCTGACCCCGGCAATTCGAAATAAACGATTATTAAGCACAATTTTCAACCGATCAAATTTATTTTTGGTACACATCATAATTAGGCCATTCTTGATCGATGTTGTGAATCTGGGTAAGATTGATCAAAAACCTCGGAAGTTATGCATCATCAAAAGTGGCGTTATGGGCACAGGGGGGGTATAGTAGTGCGCGCAAAATAAGAGCTAGAGCAACGAAATTCGGGTACACTCGACTACAGACTTCTTTCTTGTTTTTAAGTTGCATTTTACCTACTGCTAGGATTGTGCCATATTTTTCTACCCACACCGGGTATGATAAGAGCTGCCAGCCGATACGACACAGACGCAGACCACTTCGCCGCTCACTGTGAGTCAGACGCGAAGTGGATTTGGTAGGGTTTGTTTGCTTGGTGCATATAGGCACGTTTGTTTGTATGTGTGCTCCCTCGTTTGTGTACAGGCATGGCGAGATCCAGATCCGCAGTCATGCGTACCAGATTGCCAGTTTTGTCACTGTGTGGCATACCATTTGAATATTTATAAGGGATGAATGGGGCTACCTAAAGGTATGCAGCAGTTTCCTTATCAGGTGTCGCCATCTATGTTTGGATATATGTACTGTCTTCAGTATTCTAGCTTATTGCCTTCGCAGTGCTGCAAAAATACTAATAATTGCTAGCAATCTGCTGGTCCGGTAGCGCTGAATAATGTATAAGCTGCCAAGGGTCGCGTGTTGGTGTAGGATGATTGAGCGGGAAAATTGCAACAATTTCCACTCAGGAGTACATTCCTAGGCTTGGCGGTCCACCCACCACCTGCGGAATGGCTTAAAGTGCGTGAAGAACTGTGTGTTTCTAGGAGTATGTGTGTGTATGTCTGTGTATGCTGCCAAGGGTCTCTCGTAGTCGGTTACACTCGACTACAGATTTCTTAATTGTTAGGCTCTTTGCCTTTTGAAACCGACTACGAGAGCCCCTTTGCGTACATACAAAGCCATACACAAACATACTGACACATACACACGTATGTTAACGTACTTAGACATTGCGCGCGCCTTTTAGCACCCGCGATCCATAACGTGATTCTTAATGTTGTATAACTTCCGTGTTTATTGTTCAATCTTAACAAAGTAGATCAAGAATGGTCTATATATTATGTGCGCCCAAAGTATGTAACAGATAGAAATAATCATCGGAGACCCCATAAAGTGTAAATATCCTTGATCAGCACGACCAGCTGAGTCGATCTAGTCATGTCCGTCTGTCCGATCGAATTGAATCATTTTTAATTTACGTTGTGAATTTCGTTAAGATTGGATACAAAACACGGAAGTTATTTAACATCAAGTATCTCGTTATAGTGCGCAGGGGCTGAAAGGCGTGCGAAATGGCTTAAATTACGTGGAGAGCTGTGTATATGGCTGTGTATGTGGGCAAAGGGGTCTTGTAGTCGGGTTCGGTCGGTAGTATGCAGAATCGATTCAAAAATGTTGTTATGATTGCATTCTCGATTCGCAATATTTATCAAATAATATTTCGGTGCGAACCATTCAATATCGGCTGGTGAAAATCTACCCGTGGAACCATCCACAGCAGGGATACGGATTCTGGAGCTTCCGACACCCATTACGGAAGAAAGAAGTATTCCGTCGGTGACATGCTTGGCCGGCGCAGCGGGCACAGGTACAAGCACGGTGAAGGTAGATCCATTCAAAAACAAGTAAGAAATCTGTAATCGAGTGTACCCGACTACGAGAGCCTCTTTTCCTACATACACAGCCATAAACACACATAAACAGTTGTACATTAGCTTAGCCATTGCGCTCGCTTTTTAACCCCCCGCGCTCCATAGCGTAATACTTAATGTTGTATAACTTCCTTGTTTATTGTTCAATCCGTCCGTCGGTATGAAGGCCTATTTTTCAAAAAAGATATGAGTTAAACCAACCAAATTTTAACCCAAGATTCATTATTTTTATACGCTATATGAGTTTGTTCTAGTTTTTTTTTGAATTTTCTGCCCTGACCACCGCAATACAAAAAAAAAAAAAATGATTTACAAGCACAATTTTCTACGGATCAAATTTCTTTAAAATACACTTCCTAAATGGATTATTTTGAATTTACGTTGTGAATTTCATTTAGATTTTATAACTGTGGTTAACATGTAAGATATCTGAAATTGAATGTACCTGACTACGAGAGCCCCTTTGCCTACATACACAGCCATACACACGCACTTCCGTGATGTTTGTTCAAAGATAACGAGTCTAAGCTTAAAATATGGTTGCTCTAGCTCTTATAGTCTCTGAGAAACAGGCGTTCATATGGATGGACGGACGGAAAGATAAACGGACAGGGCTAGATCGATTTAGCTAGTAGTCCTGATCAAGAATATTTATATACATATTATGGTGTCTCCAATGATTATTTCAATCAGTTTCATACTTTTGGATCTTGCACATTTCCATTTGCTCCACTTGCTCTTTTTAATGGCAAAGGGGCTAAAACAACACCACACGCATGTTGGAGAGATGGTAAACTTGGCCTACCCAACTTAAAATGTTACAAGACATTAACAGAAGCAGAGGGATGTCGATACCATCAGCGTTCCATCGTAGAGAGCGGGTTCAAGATCACCCTCGGCTTCGTCATTTCGCCTAGTCTACTTGTTCAAAGTGCTACTAAATAAAGAGTCTTCTCGAAAGCATAAACGAACGGAGAAGCGTCGTGCTTACCGACTTCGAGACACGTCACAAAGGAAACAAAGGGGGCAGTAGCTGTTTAATTGCTAGAACAACGATTGAGGGATCCCAAGGAAATATTTTTCCAAATAACAGTACTGGAACTCAAATGGAGCAGAAATGGAAGTCATGGCAGATACGGTATAACAAGCGTAGGAGACATTGAGCAGCCCATACATAACCTCTACTTCAGAAGAAAGCTACGGCAGCAGATTCCTACAAGGACACAAACCAACCAAGGAAACCGGACCGACCAAGAAAGGTTCAACAGCCCGCAGGCAATTATTGTTTCCAAGAGTGGAGATGCTTCTTATGCGGACATGCTTCGTAAACTTAACTCGGAGCGCAGTTTGAGCGAAATCGGGAAAATGTATGAAAAATACGGAGTACCCAGAAGGGGGAGCTTTTGTGTTCGGTAGTCCATTTTGACTGTCCAGTTCTAGAGCATCATGATTCCCAAGCTGGCCTTACGAGACGTTCGAAGGATGCGGTCTGGGTCAATATAGCATCGCTGTCCCTTACAATAAATGATGTCATCACAGTGCTTAAAACGGGAATTGTCACAGCAGGTTGATCTGTATGTCGCATTACGCAATATGAAAGTCCCTTCAAATGGTACAGATATGGCCAGATATGGATATGGCCTTGGATATGGCCAGAAATCAGGCAAGAGGTAAGCAGAACAAACGTTTCCCTGAAGTACGGCGATCATGGACACAAATCTAAGGAATATAATACTTCTGAGCTAGCCCTACGTCCAAAATGGGGCTTACTTAGATATAATTCTGGAGGCATCGGGCAAGGCAGCAAGAAAGCGCTGTGGAGATTAAAGGACGCAGGAGGTAAATTTTTCTAGGAAATGCTATTTCGCTTACACCCAAGAGCAGGCATATATACAACAACTATGCTCCGTCAAGCGATTCACTAGAGAAGTTTGAGCATATGTTGGCGTTACTTGCCAATGACGCAAACCCCAAGATCACTTCAGGCCTGCCCAGGCCGATTGGGGCAGAGACAGGACCACCAGGAAAGCACTATACGCGCAGAGGGCCAACTAAATCAGGTCCCTATGAACAATAGTTCAAAACCGATAGTCAATAATGGCAGAGGTTCCTTGTTCAATGACCAACTAATGGGAGTACTGCAGTCGATTTAAGACATTGGGCTGTTAATGAAGGTATAACGCTAAGCCACCACTCTCTTATAACGTTTAACTTAAAGCTGTCGCATTAGGGCGATCGTCAAAGGCTCAATATTCTAGGAAGAGCTTTGAATACAAAAAAAATCAACAGCGAAATGCTCGTACTTACAACAAGTGATCTATCAATCCCTTGTGAAAATGCCAAGACAATGGTTATCAAGCTTTGTCAATGCTGGAAAACGTATTCGATGCGCCTAGATTGAATTGTTTTTGGGAAAGGAGGCGAGCTCAAATAGCTAGAGAGCGCAACTCTCATCCGCAGTTATAAGAAACGTTCCCAAAGTGCGGAACTACTAAGTACTATATCCAATGACAAAGTGGAGGCGTGTCAGAACTTTCTTGTCAAGCTGAATGAAAACCGGTGGGGTTCAAGTTCAAGTTTGTAAGAAGACTACTAAGAGACTCAGGAATGCGGGCTTCAATGGAAGCTCACTGTCTATCAGACTAGGGGAGCTTTCGTGAAACTGGATATCAAATATGCTTTTAATACGGCGAATCGCCTATGCATTCTGCACGCCATAAAATATAAAATGGGAAACCTGATTATATAACGACGACATTTAACAGCTATTTCAGAGACCACATAGTCTGGTAATACACATTTAACGACCTAAAACGTATAAAGTGACAGCTGGGGCATAGGCGGTACTTGGCTTCATCTTATGGATTATAATATATAATGGTATCATGAGGATTACATATCCTAGGGGAGTGGGGCTATATTATTTAGCTAACGACGTGGCAATCACGGCAATATCCAACGCAGTTATCAGCTCAGCTATCATTTAGCTGGATAGAGCGGGTTTGGAGAAAACTGCCCTGAAGACATAAGTGGTATTATTCAGCAGCAGAAATAATGTGTTGTCGCTGCAAAAAGGTGCTAGATAGGCTAAACATCCGCAAATATGCCCGGTACCCTAACAGGAAGACGGTAACAACAGCAACTGCAGTGGTTATACTAACGCCCAATATTGGACGTCCTTGTCTCCCCCCGTGGAATCTTAAAAGTGGATCACCATTCGAACCAGTTCTTTACCGACCACGAATGCTTCCAAGCCAATTTATATAGGTTCAACCAAACATTGACCCTGCAATGCCTATGTTGCACGGGGGAGCCAGACTTGGTTCAATTCGGAAAAAGGTCGACTAGATATAGAATTTGCTACGCAACTAGACCCCAGAAGCTAGTGGACGCCATGAATTATAACAGAGACACAACAATTTGCAGCAGGAGCAAGCGGATGAACTAGTCTACCGAAGCAACAATGCCAATGGAGTGAAAAACGGAACTTACGGTGGCTTTTAGTGGTTAGGGGAGACCTGAAGTTTCGAGTTGCCTTTTACAGGAGGTAGATGTTAAATCTATGGAAGACTCTCCGGCCGGCATGATACACCACACAAAAACAAGTAAGAAATGTGTAATCGAGTGTACCCGAATAAGAGATCCCCTTTGCCGTCGTATCTGTTCCCGTCGCAAACCAAGCTGTGGCAAGTGGCGCATATTATATTTAGAACGGACTTTCCTTGTACCACATCGGAGGAAATTCTGATGGCTGCCAAAGAGTCAACGCAAATAGGGTGCCTGGGCTTGATGATATTTCTGGAAGGGTCATCAAATTAATAGCGATGGACAAACCTATAATAGCTACTCAGTGTCTACTGACTGTCTGCCGGAGTTCCACAGGAGTTTGTACTCGGACCAATACTAGGTAATTTTTTTTTTAAGCCAGGATAGCAGGCATTAATAAGCTATGGAGAGTGAAGCTGCATTGCTTTTGGGATGATATGACGATAATTGATGTAGCCAAAATCCTCATATGCAAAGAAGCAATTAGGTCGGTTATTATGTGGCTTGACAATATTGGACTACGAAATCCTGCTCAAAAGAAGGAATCTGTGCTGCAAGGTAGCAAGAAAACTTTTGAGAATAAGTAACATCAACTGAATCTCTGAAATACCTAGTGTTTATCATAGACTATATGATCAATATCAGATATCACGCAATGTGCGCTGGCAGACACGTAGCATTAATTTTTTTTTTTTAATTAAGGAAGCCGAGGTCCTAAGACCTCTTTGTGTCCTTTATATCAATTAAAACAAGCCCAATTGGGCGCACCGGCTAACCACTAAGGTGTAGCTTAACAATTAATATTATAAATATGAAATTTGCCTCCTTCTGGGCATCTGGCTAATGAGGTTATGAGATCATTAATGTCTGTAATGTCACCAAACCAGACGGGTTTGTGGAAACACCGCATCCTAATCACCGATGTGATATCAAAATTTAAAACTGTAAGCGAATGTATCCGACTACAAGATCCCCTTTGCCCTTTGGCTCATACGGTATGGGTATATCATTTTACCAAACAAAGAAGAGATCCGCATGTCTCCAACTACGCGTGGCTCCTGGCAGGAACCCCCAGAAGAGTCCAAAAGTTCCGATACCCCGAAAAAGGCGGAGCCTTTAATCCCAGAAAGCAAGTAGAGGAAGACATGCAGTGGGATATAGACACCCGTAGGTATGCGCATTAAAATTCGGAAGGCGCCAGCACTCGATGGTGTCTCTTCCCATGCTGAAAAAGCCTTTACAGTCATGAAGACAATAGTGGAAGCTGTCGTTTTCAGTGTCTGCATGGGAAAACAAATAATCCTGAAGAGATGGAAGCTGCATAAGCTGATTCTACGATCAAAAAGCAGTAAGGCGCTCGAGCAAACATCAGCATATAGACTACCTACATGCAAGAAGTGACCGGTAAGCAACCAGACACTACCACAGCTATACGGGTACGCAGTATAAGGGGGTCTAGCAGCAATGCATTATCACGACACTAGATGTGAGCAAGTAAGTAAGCTGTAGTCCAGTGTACCTGACTATGACAACCCCTTTGCCTTCATACACATACATACAGAGACATATAGACACATACACACAGTTCTGCACGAGTTTTGATCTGTTGCGTACGCCTTTTAGCCCCTTCTTGCATCATATAACGGGATACTTTATGTCGAATAACTTCTGTGTTTTGTAATCAATTTTAATGAAATTCACAACGTAGATTAAGAATGAGTAGATTGTGTCATAGATTAAGTTAAGCCCCTAATTATCTATTCTAACCCACTATGTTAAGTAAATAATAAAAGTAGGTATACCATTTTGTACTAATGAGCCACCTCCAACTTTCTTACAAATGTCATCCGAGCAAGGAAAGGCTTAATAAAAGGCAGTATATGTCAGAACCACTCAGTACACCTGGTCGATTTCATTGTATACCTCTCATCTAAAATATATGGGGGCTACAAAAATGAGATTCTTATAGGTCAGAGACATTCGACTTCACCTATTTAAAGGCGATAGGTTTGGCACCGTGTCAGTTAAGTCACATACAGTGCTTCACTTTTTGTGAAGCTTTAAAAATAGAAAACAAACATTAGTTATTACTAACTTATACTTATCAACATTAAGTAGCGCGTTATCGAGCTCGTAGGATTAAAACTCACGCACATCACCTTATAATGCGTATAGAACATTGTATATATGTGTATGTTGGAAAAGGGGTTCTCGTAATCGAGTACACTCGACTGCAGATTGTTAAGGTATTTTATTTTGTTTTTTTTTTTTATAGGAGCATTAAATAAAAAGCATTAAAAGCTCTAACGACTTACATGCACTAAATGTAACCCTACTCCCATTTATATCCCGAGGTACTGAACCCCTGGGTATGACTTCACAGGGTGCTGAATGGCAGGAAAGCCTCGCCTAGAACTCATGTTTATTCTGAAATTTAGACTGCACTGTCGTTCATTGCAACGCAGTAGCTGGATAAGTGCACAAGTGTGGCTAATCGCTAGCCAATTGCTTGCGAAATGGCTAATGTCTAAAAAGTTATCTTTAAGCTGTGGACGGACATAAATGACATGTTCCGCGACTTCAAAGGTCCGCGCTTAAAGTGTGCAATCGGCACAACAGTCTTTCTTTTTATTATTATCGTTCTGACCACTTGCATTATAAATCATCGGCTTTGTTTGCACCGACCCTCGATATTCACAAAACATATACCGTGCAAGTGCTATTTCTGCTTTGGCGTCTTTTCTAGCAGCTTATTGTAGACGGTGCCTTAATGATAAACTGTCTAGTTTGTCGCCTTGGTATATCAGCGTAAGCTTAGGGTTTTATTGTACGCCCTGTATGGTAACGTTTCTGTAATATTCGTACAGCTAATGATCACTGCCTTAGTTATATGCGTGGCAAGGCAAAGCGCATTTTCATGGAGCCAATAGGTGACTTGCTTGATAGTGGCATTCGTTTTGGTTTCGACCTGCTGCAAGTCTCGTGCGTTGTATGGAGCTTAGCATTTGCCAGTGTCGAAGATGGGTCTGTAGCGTGCGCGATTTACCAGACGCCTCGCTCGTATGCACTTCGTCCGGTTTTCATCTGGCAGTAAACCGTGCATCTCCTACACATATATAATTCGCATACATTGGCTAGCGCACCAGCCACGTTATTGAAATATGTGTCTGGGTCTGCGCTTGGCATATGCATTGCCTTTCCAGCGCCACTATGATAAACCCAGGTGGTTGCTGTGGGAGTATATGATAATCACCCACTCAAGAGGTTTGCGTGCTAATACGACAGCCCATGCCACAACGTCTTCACCTATTACTACTGGAGAGTGGTTCCAAGCGTCATCCTATGTGGTAAACTCAGTGGAAGCAGGAACAGAATCGTATAGCGAACGAAAATAACAAATACGAGTTAATTTTATATATACGAGTTTATTTTAGATTTTTGAATTTCTTCCCCTGACCCCCGCAATTAAAAAAAAAACGATTATTTAGCACAATTTTTAACCGATCAAATTTCTTTATCGCACACATCATAATTAGATCATTTTTGAGATATGTTGTAAGTTTGAGTAAGATTGATCAAAAAAACTCGGTAAGAATGTGTATCTGGGTGGTCCAACTGGTAACCATTTTGATAAGGATGGGGGATTATATTAAGAGTTTCAATTTATGATTAATAGGAATATGTGATATGATTAGTATTTCGTTAGATGTTTTGATTAGTAGTATATTTTTGCTGTTAATGTTATCTAACATGTCGTAATTATGTTGTTTATTGTTAAATAGTCGTGAAAGCTGCATACCCATTTCTATATCTTTAATGCATTCAATGAATTGAGTGTGTGTCAATGATATTACGGTTGTTTATAAACAGTTTAAAATTTTTAATCCTGTCGTTTACCAATTGTATAACATTATTTAATTCATGGAGTTGAATTGACTTTTATGCGACTGTTTCCAAATTATTCTGGACTTCCACTCGATCGTTTTCGTCAAGTGTACAAAAAAGAAATTTGTATGCTGTCCCTTTTATGTTAAACAGTCATCGTTTCTGCCTATTTTCTTGATGAAAAGTTATGCCATTTAGTTCTTTAAGAAATAAGCCCTTTTGCCATAAAAAAGAGCAAAGTGGAGCTAATGGAAATGTGCAAAATCCAAAAGTATGTAACACATAGAAATAATAATCGGAGACCCATACAGTATATATATTCTTAATCAGGACGACAGCCCTTTATCAGCCCTGTCTGTCAATCTGTCCGTGTGTCCGTCTGTCCGTCCGTCCGTCCGTCCGTCCGTCCGTCTGTCCATCCGTATGAACGTCTGTATCTCAGAGACTATAAGAGCACAGCGGAGCTAATGGAAATGTGTAAAATCCAAAAGTATGTAACAGCTAGAAGTAATTATCCAAGACCCCATAAAGTATATATATTCTTAATCAGGACGATAAGACGATTCGATCTAGCCATGTCCGTCGGTTCGTCTGTCTGTCCGTCCGTCCGTCTGTCCTATGTGGTAAACTCAGTGGAAGCAGGAACAGAATCGTATAGCGAACGAAAATAACAAATACGAGTTTATTTTATATATACGAGTTTATTTTAGATTTTTGAATTTCTTCCCCTGACCCCCGCAATTAAAAAAAAAAACGAATATTTAGCACAATTTTTAACCGATCGAATTTCTTTATCGCACACATCATAATTAGATCATTTTTGAGATATGTTGTAAGTTTGAGTAAGATTGATCAAAAAAACTCGGTAAGAATGTGTATCTGGGTGGTCCAACTGGAGAGAATATGATTAGTATTTCGTTAGATGTTTTGATTAGTAGTATATTTTGGCTGTTAATGTTATCTAACATGTCGTAATTATGTTGTTTATTGTTAAATAGTCGTGAAAGCTGCATACCCATTTCTATATCTTTAATGCATTCAATGAATTGAGTGTGTGTCAATGATATTACGGTTGTTTATAAACAGTTTAAAATTTTTAATCCTGTCGTTTACCAATTGTATAACATTATTTAATTCATGGAGTTGAATTGACTTTTATGCGACTGTTTCCAAATTATTCTGGACTTCCACTCGATCGTTTTCGTCAAGTGTACAAAAAAGAAATTTGTATGCTGTCCCTTTTATGTTAAACAGTCATCGTTTCTGCCTATTTTCTTGATGAAAAGTTATGCCATTTAGTTCTTTAAGAAATAAGCCCCTTTGCCATAAAAAAGAGCAAAGTGGAGCTAATGGAAATGTGCAAAATCCAAAAGTATGTAACACATAGAAATAATTATCGGAGACCCATACAGTATATATATTCTTAATCAGGACGACAGCCCTTTATCAGCCCTGTCCGTCAATCTGTCCGTGTGTCCGTCGGTCCGTCCGTCTGTCCATCCGTATGAACGTCTGTATCTCAGAGACTATAAGAGCACAGCGGAGCTAATGGAAATGTGTAAAATCCAAAAGTATGTAACAGCTAGAAGTAATTATCCAAGACCCCATAAAATATATATTCTTAATCAGGACGATAAGACGATTCGATCTAGCCATGTCCGTCGGTTCGTCTGTCTGTCCGTCCGTCCGTCTGTCTGTCCGTCCGTCTGTATGTACATCTGTTTCTCAGAGACTATAAGAGCTAGACCAACCAAATTTTAAACCTAGATTTCTTATTTTAGTACGCAATTTCCTCGTGCGGTGTCCACTCTAGAGTCATCCAAACCTGTGTCGCAGATGATCTTCGATTGGATGACAGCACGATGAAGTAACATCTAGGTGCTCCTGAAGTTTTCTATCATGCCAATGTAAAATAGTTCAAATCCAATCCTGAAAAGTTCAAAAGCTGGCCCATCGTTAACACCAACTTCAACCTCGTTTTCTAACTAGGAAAATGGAAAGTACTACGGGCAATCTAGTTGATGATCAAGGATCCCAGAAAGAAACATTTTTATGAATCACTCAAGTTTCTGAACTTCTCAGCCAAAAAAATACTATTTACGCGTGCTTGCTTTTTCGCAAGAAGCCCAAGAGACAAAACTGCGCTAAATACAGCTTCCAATAAACTCAAGAATCGACTTGCAAGCTGTCGACTGTACTGATAAATTCCTGGTGCACCTCATCACAACATTTGCCAAGTTACACATTAAAAGTTCTAAAAGAAAAAGGGTACCTATTCGTAGATCTAATGGTAAATGGAGAAGATAAAATAAGGATAAAGCCAGCGTTTATACTGTAAATTACTATATTTAGTATTAACGAAATATATTTTTATATTAATACTTGTAGTCTCGACGTATTAAACGGTGCCTAAACAATAAGACACATTGTTTGATTAATAATGTAATTTATTCAGAAGAGCAGATGTACTCTCTGTGCTGTTGTATACCTGCACTTCTGCCGCTTTATCATTAATGCCTATTAATCCGTCTTCCACATGTGCATTTGGCTTCGAGTTACTTTTTTGAGTCTCCTAATGTGCTAGGCCTCCTGCAAAAATCTCCCAAGCACATAAGCTCCTTGTTGACAGCCGAGACAATGTGGCCCCTAGTGAAGCGGTGTAGTTTCTAAGGGCGTACGTTTCGCCCCACGCTCCGCTATAACGCTGTCCACTAGTCGTAATGTGAAATTTTCGTGGATAACCTGGAAATGTGCAATTTTCCTCCAAGCAAACACAATATAGAGAAACCTGATGATAAAAACTAAAGTGTTATCGGATTAAAGCACAAACGAAACGGGCATAAAATCTCCAATTGGAGTGTTAGTGGGATCCTCTAGCCAAACTGATTTCAAGTCTGCACGATATAAAGTGTTCGGGCTCACAATATTTGCCATTGCAAGCATTACAGAGTTCATTAAGTTCTGCGATTCTAGAATCAATATTATGTATTTAGTCAGCAGTGTTTTATAAAGGTGTTCCGTATCAACTTGTGAATTTTTGCGCGACTCAAAAATTTTATTGACTTTGTAAATACTGCTATTCTCTGAATTTAATTTTGTTTGTTTATGGACGGATTGAGGGCATCTCTTTTAGAAGATCATTTCGAGTTGTCCTTGTAGACCACCCTCCCTTTAATAAGGACCGTGGTCCCCAGGTCTACTTCTTTGATTTTCTATTCGGACAAGGGTGTGAGCTTGTTGCCAAGCTTCGATTAGACTCTTTTTTACTTGGCTTTAATTCTTGAATCTTCTCTTTTGAGTCTAACAAAAAGTAGTACAAATCTTAAATTCTATATTTCTTTTTTTATTAGAATTAAATTAAATATATACAAAATATACAATTTAATACAAGTTTAACGAGCCCTAGATGGATATGCCTTCGGTTCAAAATTTTAGTTTTTCTACTTTTTTTTTTAGTTATTTCAACCAATTAGTGTTATTATATTTTCTTAAGCTTAAAATATTTAATGAATTTAAAAGCTAGTTATATACATTTTTGTTATTGCTTTTTTTATATATTTAATTTGCAAAGACCTACGAAGTGTTAATAAGTTTTATGTTTTTTAGAGAGGGGTCGGTAAGTAGGGAAGACGGTCGCCTACTCGACACCTGTAGATGTTTAGACAGTCAGGCAGACTGTCTTTGGAGCGTTACAGATTCTATATTATGTACCTGTTACGACTGTAATTGGGATGTAGTGTATGGGCCCCTAAATAATATTCGCTGGGTTGGCATGTCGTTACGAAGACGGTGGGACCGGTCAAATTGTCGCAATAAGTCTCTCGCGGGGTGGTTTGGGTGGGCACGGAGCTTGTTTTGGTATCTAGGTCTACATTGGGGTATATCTTCACTAACGGGTGGGATATTAAGATTCTTGTGGATGTGCTCGTTCCGAACGTACCAAGGTGCCCCGGTGATAATTCTAAGAACCATAGATTGTGCGCTTTACATGATGTCGATGTTGCTGTGACTGGCAGTCCTCCACAGCTCGGAGCCATAACTCTATATTGGCTTTCAAACTGTATTGTACAGTAAGATCTTGTAGTCGTGGCTAAGGGGAGAATATGACCTGATGAGCCAATTGAGACTGTTGGCCCTCAGATTTAGAGATTTTTTTTTTGTTTTTTTTTTAACTTGGCTTTATTTCTTGAATCTTCTCTTTTGAGTCTAACAAAAAGTAGTACAAATCTTAAATTCAATATTATGTACCTGTTACATCTGTAACTATGATGTAGTGTGTGGGCCCCTAAATAATGTTCGCTGGGTTGGCAAGTCATTACGACGAAGGTGGGACTAGGCAACTTGACGCAATAAATCTCTCGCGAGGTGGCTTGGATGTGTGCGGAGCTTGTTTTGATATCTAGCTCTAAATTGGGCTATAACGTCTCTGACGGGTGGAATGTTAAGATCCTTGTGGATGTGCTCGTTCCGGAATGTACCACGGTGCACCGGTAATAGTTCTAAGGATCTTGGATTGTGCCCTTTGCATGATGTCAATGTTACTGTGACTGGCAGTCCCCCACAGCTCAGAGCCATAAGTCCATATTGGCGTTAAAACTGTATTGTACAGTAAGACCTTATAGTCGAGGCTAAGGGGAGAGTGAGACCTGATGAACCAGTGGAGACTGTTGGCCCTCAGATTTAGAGATGTTCTTTTTCCTCTATGTGTCTGCGCCAGGTAAGCCGTCTGTCGAGGTGTACACCGAGATAAGTAACCTCCGATGATTTAAGGATTATTATACCGTTAAGTGAGGGCGAAGGACAGTCTTGTCTGTTGAGAGTGAAAGTAACATGCTTACTTTTCTGCTCATTGACTTTTATGCGCCAATCAGACAGCCAACTCTCAATGTCAGCCAGGTATGATGTTAGCTGATCTGTTGCTCGTTAACGGCATTTGAAGCAAATGATGATCGCGGTGTCGTCGGCGAATGTAGATAGCACCAAGTTGCTGTTTGTTGGAATGTCAGCTATGTACAGTAAGTACAGTATAGGCCCAAGTACACTGCCTTGAGGAACTCCAGCTTTAATGGGATGGACTTCTGACATCGCCAATTTGCATCGCGATGCAGATTTAGAGATGTTCTTTTTTTCTCTATATCCCTTCGCCAGGTAAGCCGTCTGTCGAGGTGTACACCGAGGTAAGTAACCTCCGCTGATTTTAGGATTGCGATGCCGTTAAGTGAGGGCGAAGGACAGTATTGTCTTTTAAGGTTGAAGGTAACGTGCTTGCTTTTCTGCTCGTTAACTTTTATGCGCCAGTCAGACAGCCAACTCTCGATATCAGTCAGATAGGAGATTAGTTGTTCTGTTGCTCGTGAAGGGCATTTGGAGCAACTGATGATCGCGGTGTCATCGGCGAATGTTGATAGTACCAATTTGCTGCTAGTAGGAATGTCTGCTGTGTAGAGTAAATATAGTGTAGGACCAAGTAAACTGCCTTGAGGTACTCCAGCTTTTGTAATGTGATCTTCAGACATTGCCAAGTTGCATCGCACAGAGAATGTTCTATTATAGAGGTATGACTCTAAAAAGTTGTGAGTGCAATTCGGGAGCATTGTTTTTATTTTGTACATTATACCATCTAGCCAGACTCTGTCAAAGGCTTGAGCTACGTCAAGAAAGATTGCTGAGCAATATTCCCGATGCTCAAATGGCGTGCGAATAGTTAACGTTATTCGATTGACTTACTCGATGGTTCCGTGTTTTTCACGGAAGCCAAATTGATGTGATGGTATTTTGCTGTGACTCTTCAAGTATGACATAATGTACCCCAGTAAGCATTTTTCAAAAAGTTTCGATAGGCACGATAGAAGGCTAATACGTCTATACGATACGGGAACCGTGTGATCCTTTCCAGGCTTGGGTATCATGATTATGATTGATTTTTTCCATCTGTCTGGAAAGTCGCCTAGTTTGGTTATCGCGTTAAACATCAAACAGATGGTGTGAACTACGCATTGAGGAAGCTCAATAACCATTTTTTGATTAATTTGGTCGTATCCTGGTGACTTCTTGGGTTGCAGTTGTTCTTTTATTATTTTAGTTATAACGTGCGGACTAAACGAGATTTAAGAATGCGTACTCTGGTTGTCAACTGGTTGATGCGGTAGTGCAAATGCATCCGTTGCAGGGTTTGGTTGGAATACGTTTTGTAGGTTCGTGGCAAATATAGATGCTCTGTCTTTGTCGCTGCGTGCCCAATCGCCTGCAGAGTTTCGGCTTGGCTTAATAGCTTCTATCGGTGGGTGTAGTGTTGGGTGAGATTTCCATAATGTGTATTTGGTGCTAGAGGGAGATAAGTTCTCTATGTATCGGCGTTGGCTGCATTCCTCTTCTTGTTTTAATGCGTTGGATACTCTTTGAGAGGCTTCTCTAAGATTATGTTTCGCGGATGGTGATCTATGGGATTGCCATTCTCGTCTTAATTTGGATTTGATTTTCAATAAATAGCTGTTCTATCTGTGCATTCGACCTTTTTGACCTAGGCGGTGCGTTTGAAGATTCTGGAGTTGCATTGCGTTCCGCAGTAACGGGAACAGTCTCTAGATGGTGGATAACATGGTCCACATCGTCTGTGCCTTGGAGCCATGAGTTTAGCGCGATGTGTGAGCTAACTTTTTTTTAAATTTATTCCAGTTAATTCTACAGGATGTTAATGTTTGAGGTTTGTCCTCAATCTCAAGGCGTTGGGAAGGGTTTAATAGGACAGGTGAGTGGTCCGGTGATAAGTCTATAAGAGATTGTGCTGATAGCGAGGAATGTTTTTTGTAACTGCGAAGTCGATCAAGTCCGGCAATTTTTTCGGGTCTGTTGGCCAGGGCAACCCGGGGAAGCGAATTTTTTTTGTTTCTAGCTTTTTGATTGCGTTATACAGCTGTTTACCTTTAGGGGTCACGAGCCGAGATCCCCAGTGTTTGTGCTTGGCGTTGTAGTCACCTACTGCTTGAAAAAGTTCATAAATTCATCTTCAGATATTGTGTAACGAAGCGGGCAGTACACCGCTGCTAGAGTTACATTGCAATTAGGTGCGAGTATGTCAACAGATGTTGCTTGCAGGTAGTCTGCTGCAAAGTCATCGCGAAAGGCTTGTTTTATGCGATTTCTAATTAGGATTCCAATACCACCGTGTGCTTTCCCGTCTGGGTGGCTTGTGCCATAGAAGGTGTAGCCCTGTATCTGGAAAATGTACTTGTTAGTAAGGTGTGTTTTAGCAAGTAACATTACGTCGATATGCTCGTTATGAAGAAATTGAGTATTTTGTGTTGTGTTACGCCATTGGCGTTCCACAGGACCAATCTAATGGGAGCCATTATTTGAATTTTTGGGATGTAAGCAATTGCATCAAAAGATTTTGGCTGCGCATGAGGTCTTGAATAGTCGTGCGCATGAATGTCATGAATTCCATCATGTTTTGGTGCAGATCCAATAACAGAGTTTCGATGCTGTTTTGCAGAGGTGCTGTTTGGGGGGGGGCAACTACTTTTTTAGAGGTGTTGAAGACGTTCGTTGATTAAGCCGGCATTTTAATTCTTTGTGCACCGGACAATCTCGGTAGTTTGCTGTATGGTTACCTCCACAGTTACCACACTTCTTAGTGTTGGAGTCATCCCGTACTCCTTGACAGTTAGCACACTGCACTGGTCCTTTCTTCTTGTGCGGTTCTTCTGCGGTACAGTAGAAGCTGGACTTTGTAGATAGGATGCACCTCATTCTGATTAAGTGCGTGTGTTTCGGTTCGAGTTCGAATCTGAACACCGATTGTGCATTGAAGCCCTGTACCTTCAATGCCATTGAAAACCTATTGCAGGCTTTTGCTACTTTTAAGTTGATAAGTATAGAAGTTACGATTGTGTTCGGTGAGGAATTTGGTCAGCGTTCTGAAGTTATCTTCCGTTTTGATTTCGACTTTAGTCTCTTGGATGCCTTTAGATAGGGGAATAACGTGGAAGTTATTTTTCCCAATCAAGTCAACTATTTTTTTGACAAGAGCATTAGAGGTCTTCACTCTGATAAAAAGTAGTTGAGGTTTGGGCTTTTTAGTGAGATGACTGTTAGACGAAGGTAGATCTGGGTTTTTTGCGAGGATGACAAATCTGTTACTGTCGGTTGTTGTGCGACTTGAGCTTTTACAATTAATTTTGGCTTGGTTCCCTATTACTAAATTTTGTGGGTTTAATTTGCGCTTAATTTGTATGTAGTGATCCATGCCAGTCTATACTGTAAAACCTTTGTTGATAATGCAGAGAGCGTTGCTGACTTAGTTGTAGCCGACGATGCAATCGGGCGAGCAGTTGTTACTGTTGCAGTTGTTGTTGTTATAGCGCTATTGTTTGAGAGAGCAGTTACAGTGCTAGTTACAGTTGGAGTGAAAAATATTTTCGTATGCACTTGTTGCTTTCATCTGGTAGTAACCGTGCATCTCCTGCACATATATGCATCGCATACATTGGCTAGCGCACCAGCCACGTTATTGAAATATGTGTCTGGGTCCGCGGTTGGCATATGCATTGCACAGGTGGTTGATATGGGAGTATATGATAATCACCCACTCAAGAGGTTTGCGTGCTAATACGACAGCCCATGCCACAAAGTCTCCACCTATTACCACTGGAGAGTGGTTCCAAGCGTCATCCTATGTGGTAAACTCAGTGGAAGCAGGAACAGACTCGTATAGCGAACGAAAATAACAAATCTAGACTCAAAATTTGGAGCAACCAAATTTTAAACTTAGTTTCGTTATTTTCGTACGCTATACGAGTTTATTTTAGATTTTTGAATTTCTTCCCCTGACCCCCGCAATTAAAAAAAAAAACGTTATTTAGCACAATTTTTAACCGATCGAATTTCTTTATCGCACACACCATAATTAGATAATTTTTGAGATATGTTGTAAATTTGGGTAAGATTGATCAAAAAGACTCGGAAGTTATACATCAATAAAAGTGGTGTTATAGCGCCCGGGGGGGTTTAGTGGTGCGCGCAAAATAAGAACCGGAGCAACCAAATTTGGAATCTAGATTGTTAATCTTCATACGCATTACAAGGTTGTTTAGATTTTCGAATTTGAAAAAATTCGAAATTTGAAAAAATCGATTATAAGGCACAACTTTCAACTATTCAAATTTTTTGGCACATATATTATTAAAAGCATTATTGATCTACGTTGTTTTTATTAACTCATTAAGTGTAGCGCAATGGAGCGCGGGGGCTAAAAAGCTTAAAGTACATGCAGAACTGTGTGAGTATGTGTGTGTATGGCTGTATATGTTGGCAAAGGGGTTTTCGTAGTTGGGTATACTCGACTACAGACTTCCTACTTGTTTTAAAGGTAAGAATGTGTATCTGGGTGGTCCAACTGGTAACCATTTTGATAAGGATGGGGAATTATATTAAGAGTTTCAATTTATGATTAATAGGAATATGTGATATGATTAGTATTTCGTTATTTTTATGGTTAATCCAAGTAGATGTTTTGATTAGTAGTATATTTTTGCTGTTAATGTTATCTAACATGTCGTAATTATGTTGTTTATTGTTAAATAGTCGTGAAAGCTGCATACCAATTTCTATATCTTTAATGCATTCAATGAATTGAGTGTGTGTCAATGATATTACGGTTGTTTATAAACAGTTTAAAATTTTTAATCCTGTCGTTTACCAATTGTATAACATTATTTAATTCATGGAGTTGAATTGACTTTTATGCGACTGTTTCCAAATTATTCTGGACTTCCACTCGATCGTTTTCGTCAAGTGTACAAAAAAGAAATTTGTATGCTGTCCCTTTTATGTTAAACAGTCATCGTTTCTGCCTATTTTCTTGATGAAAAGTTATGCCATTTAGTTCTTTAAGAAATAAGCCCCTTTGCCATAAAAAAGAGCAAAGTGGAGCTAATGGAAATGTGCAAAATCCAAAAGTATGTAACACATAGAAATAATAATCGGAGACCCATACAGTATATATATTCTTAATCAGGACGACAGCCCTTTATCAGCCCTGTCTGTCAATCTGTCCGTGTGTCCGTCTGTCCGTCCGTCCGTCCGTCCGTCCGTCCGTCTGTCCATCCGTATGAACGTCTGTATCTCAGAGACTATAAGAGCACAGCGGAGCTAATGGAAATGTGTAAAATCCAAAAATATGTAACAGCTAGAAGTAATTATCCAAGACCCCATAAAGTATATATATTCTTAATCAGGACGATAAGACGATTCGATCTAGCCATGTCCGTCGGTCCGTCTGTCTGTCCGTCCGTCTGTATGTACATCTGTTTCTCAGAGACTATAAGAGCTAGACCAACCAAATTTTAAACCTAGATTTCTTATTTTCGTACGCAATTTCCTCGTGCGGTGTCCACTCTAGAGTCATCCAAACCTGTGTCGCAGATGATCTTCGATTGGATGACAGCACGATGAAGTAACATCTAGGTGCTCCTGAAGTTTTCTATCATGCCAATGTAAAATAGTTCAAATCCAATCCTGAAAAGTTCAAAAGCTGGCCCATCGTTAACACCAACTTCAACCTCATTTTCTTACTAGGAAAATGGAAAGTACTACGGGAAATCTAGTTGATGATCAAGGATCCCAGAAAGAAACATTTTTATGAATCACTCAAGTTTCTGAACTTCTCTCGGGTACACTCGACTACAGACTTCCTTCTTGTTTTTTTTAGTTACTTCAACCAATTAGTGTTATTATATTTTCTTAAGCTTAAAATATTTAATGAATTTAAAAGCTAGTTATATACATTTTTGTTATTGCTTTTTTTATATATTTAATTTGCAAAGACCTACGAAAGTGTTAATAAGTTTTATGTTTTTAGAGAGGGGTCAGTAAGTAGGGAAGACGGTCGCCTACTCGACACCTGTAGATGTTTAGACAGTCAGGCAGACTGTCTTTGGAGCGTTACAAATTCTATATTATGTACCTGTTACGACTGTAATTGGGATGTAGTGTATGGGCCCCTAAATAATATTCGCTGGGTTGGCATGTCGTTACGAAGACGGTGGGACCGGTCAAATTGTCGCAATAAGTCTCTCGCGGGGTGGTTTGGGTGGGCACGGAGCTTGTTTTGGTATCTAGGTCTACATTGGGGTATATCTTCACTAACGGGTGGGATATTAAGATTCTTGTGGATGCGCTCGTTCCGAACGTACCAAGGTGCCCCGGTGATAATTCTAAGAACCATAGATTGTGCGCTTTACATGATGTCGATGTTGCTGTGACTGGCAGTCCTCCACAGCTCGGAGCCATAACTCTATATTGGCTTTCAAACTGTATTGTACAGTAAGATCTTGTAGTCGTGGCTAAGGGGAGAATATGACCTGATGAGCCAATTGAGACTGTTGGCCCTCAGATTTAGAGATATTTTTTTTGTTTTTTTTTTAACTTGGCTTTATTTCTTGAATCTTCTCTTTTGAGTCTAACAAAAAGTAGTACAAATCTTAAATTCCATATTATGTACCTGTTACATCTGTAACTATGATGTAGTGTGTGGGCCCCTAAATAATGTTCGCTGGGTTGGCAAGTCATTACGACGAAGGTGGGACTAGGCAACTTGACGCAATAAATCTCTCGCGAGGTGGCTTGGATGTGTGCGGAGCTTGTTTTGATATCTAGCTCTAAATTGGGCTATAACGTCTCTGACGGGTGGAATGTTAAGATCCTTGTGGATGTGCTCGTTCCGGAATGTACCATGGTGCACCGGTAATAGTTCTAAGGATCTTGGATTGTGCCCTTTGCATGATGTCAATGTTACTGTGACTGGCAGTCCCCCACAGCTCAGAGCCATAAGTCCATATTGGCGTTAAAACTGTATTGTACAGTAAGACCTTATAGTCGAGGCTAAGGGGAGAGTGAGACCTGATGAACCAGTGGAGACTGTTGGCCCTCAGATTTAGAGATGTTCTTTTTCCTCTATGTGTCTGCGCCAGGTAAGCCGTCTGTCGAGGTGTACACCGAGATAAGTAACCTCCGATGATTTAAGGATTATTATACCGTTAAGTGAGGGCGAAGGACAGTCTTGTCTGTTGAGAGTGAAAGTAACATGCTTACTTTTCTGCTCATTGACTTTTATGCGCCAATCAGACAGCCAACTCTCAATGTCAGCCAGGTATGATGTTAGCTGATCTGTTGCTCGTTAACGGCATTTGAAGCAAATGATGATCGCGGTGTCGTCGGCGAATGTAGATAGCACCAAGTTGCTGTTTGTTGGAATGTCAGCTATGTACAGTAAGTACAGTATAGGCCCAAGTACACTGCCTTGAGGAACTCCAGCTTTAATGGGATGGACTTCTGACATCGCCAATTTGCATCGCGATGCAGATTTAGAGATGTTCTTTTTTTCTC
This sequence comes from Zygothrica quintamaculata, assembly GCA_037044455.1. Taxonomy (NCBI): domain Eukaryota; kingdom Metazoa; phylum Arthropoda; class Insecta; order Diptera; family Drosophilidae; genus Zygothrica; species Zygothrica quintamaculata. The sequence continues at coordinate 16,987 of JBAMBS010000450.1, read as the reverse complement.
TATATCCCTTCGCCAGGTAAGCCGTCTGTCGAGGTGTACACCGAGGTAAGTAACCTCCGCTGATTTTAGGATTGCGATGCCGTTAAGTGAGGGCGAAGGACAGTATTGTCTTTTAAGGTTGAAGGTAACGTGCTTGCTTTTCTGCTCGTTAACTTTTATGCGCCAGTCAGACAGCCAACTCTCGATTTCAGTCAGATAGGAGATTAGTTGTTCTGTTGCTCGTGAAGGGCATTTGGAGCAACTGATGATCGCGGTGTCATCGGCGAATGTTGATAGTACCAATTTGCTGCTTGTAGGAATGTCTGCTGTGTAGAGTAAATATAGTGTAGGACCAAGTAAACTGCCTTGAGGTACTCCAGCTTTTGTAATGTGATCTTCAGACATTGCCAAGTTGCATCGAACAGAGAATGTTCTATTATAGAGGTATGACTCTAAAAGGTTGTGAGTGCAATTCGGCAGCATTGTTTTTATTTTGTACATTATACCATCTAGCCAGACTCTGTCAAAGGCTTGAGCTACGTCAAGAAAGATTGCTGAGCAATATTCCCGATGCTCAAATGGCGTGCGAATAGTTAACGTTATTCGATTGACTTACTCGATGGTTCCGTGTTTTTCACGGAAGCCAAATTGATGTGATGGTATTTTGCTGTGACTCTTCAAGTATGACATAATGTACCCCAGTAAGCATTTTTCAAAAAGTTTCGATAGGCACGATAGAAGGCTAATACGTCTATATGATACGGGAACCGTGTGATCCTTTCCAGGCTTGGGTATCATGATTATGATTGATTTTTTCCATCTGTCTGGAAAGTCGCCTAGTTTGGTTATCGCGTTAAACAACAAACAGATGGTGTGAACTACGCATTGAGGAAGCTCAATAACCATTTTTTGATTAATTTGGTCGTATCCTGGTGACTTCTTGGGTTGCAGTTGTTCTTTTATTATTTTAGTTATAACGTGCGGACTAAACGAGATTTAAGAATGCGTACTCTGGTTGTCAACTGGTTGATGCGGTAGTGCAAATGCATCCGTTGCAGGGTTTGGTTGGAATACGTTTTGTAGGTTCGTGGCAAATATAGATGCTCTGTCTTTGTCGCTGCGTGCCCAATCGCCTGCAGAGTTTCGGCTTGGCTTAATAGCTTCTATCGGTGGGTGTAGTGTTGGGTGAGATTTCCATAATGTGTATTTGGTGCTAGAGGGAGATAAGTTCTCTATGTATCGGCGTTGGCTGCATTCCTCTTCTTGTTTTAATGCGTTGGATACTCTTTGAGAGGCTTCTCTAAGATTATGTTTCGCGGATGGTGATCTATGGGATTGCCATTCTCGTCTTAATTTGGATTTGATTTTCAATAAATAGCTGTTCTATCTGTGCATTCGACCTTTTTGACCTAGGCGGTGCGTTTGAAGATTCTGGAGTTGCATTGCGTTCCGCAGTAACGGGAACAGTCTCTAGATGGTGGATAACATGGTCCACATCGTCTGTGCCTTGGAGCCATGAGTTTAGCGCGATGTGTGAGCTAACTTTTTTTTAAATTTATTCCAGTTAATTCTACAGGATGTTAATGTTTGAGGTTTGTCCTCAATCTCAAGGCGTTGGGAAGGGTTTAATAGGACAGGTGAGTGGTCCGGTGATAAGTCTATAAGAGATTGTGCTGATAGCGAGGAATGTTTTTTGTAACTGCGAAGTCGATCAAGTCCGGCAATTTTTTCGGGTCTGTTGGCCAGGGCAACCCGGGGAAGCGAATTCTTTTTTGTTTCTAGCTTTTTGATTGCGTTATACAGCTGTTTACCTTTAGGGGTCACGAGCCGAGATCCCCAGTGTTTGTGCTTGGCGTTGTAGTCACCTACTGCTTGAAAAAGTTCATAAATTCATCTTCAGATATTGTGTAACGAAGCGGGCAGTACACCGCTGCTAGAGTTACATTGCAATTAGGTGCGAGTATGTCAACAGATGTTGCTTGCAGGTAGTCTGCTGCAAAGTCATCGCGAAAGGCTTGTTTTATGCGATTTCTAATTAGGATTCCAATACCACCGTGTGCTTTCCCGTCTGGGTGGCTTGTGCCATAGAAGGTGTAGCCCTGTATCTGGAAAATGTACTTGTTAGTAAGGTGTGTTTTAGCAAGTAACATTACGTCGATATGCTCGTTATGAAGAAATTGAGTATTTTGTGTTGTGTTACGCCATTGGCGTTCCACAGGACCAATCTAATGGGAGCCATTATTTGAATTTTTGGGATGTAAGCAATTGCATCAAAAGATTTTGGCTGCGCATGAGGTCTTGAATAGTCGTGCGCATGAATGTCATGAATTCCATCATGTTTTGGTGCAGGTCCAATAACAGAGTTTCGATGCTGTTTTGCAGAGGTGCTGTTTGGGGGGGGGCAACTACTTTTTTAGAGGTGTTGAAGACGTTCGTTGATTAAGCCGGCATTTTAATTCTTTGTGCACCGGACAATCTCGGTAGTTTGCTGTATGGTTACCTCCACAGTTACCACACTTCTTAGTGTTGGAGTCATCCCGTACTCCTTGACAGTTAACACACTGCACTGGTCCTTTCTTCTTGTGCGGTTCTTCTGCGGTACAGTAGAAGCTGGACTTTGTAGATAGGATGCACCTCATTCTGATTAAGTGCGTGTGATTCCGGTTCGAGTTTGACTCTGAACATTGGTTGCGTCTCTTTTTCTTTGTATTGATTACCGATTGTGCATTGAAGGCCTGTACCTTCAATGCCATTGAGAACCTATTGCAGGCTTTTGCTACTTTTAAGTTGATAAGTATAGAAGTTACGATTGTGTTCGGTGAGGAATTTGGTCAGCGTTCTGAAGTTATCTTCCGTTTTGATTTCGACTTTAGTCTCTTGGATGTTGCCTTTAGATAAGGGAGTAACGTGGAAGTTATCTTTCCTAATCAAGTCAACTATTTTTTTGACAAGAGCATTAGAGGTCTTCGCTCTGATGAAAATTGATTGCGGTTTGGACTTTTTAGTGAGATGACTGTTAGACGAAGGTATATCTGGGTTTTCTGCGAGGATGACAAATCTGTTACTGTCAGTTGTTGTGCGACTTAAGTTTTTTAATTAATTTTGGCTTGGTTCAATTTTTGGGTTTAATTTGCACTTAATTTGTATGTAGCGATCCACGCCAGTCTGTATTGTTAAGCCTTTGTTGATAATGCAGAGAGCGTTGCTGACTTAGTTGTAGCGCTATTGTTTGAGAGAGCAGTTACAGTGCTAGTTACAGTTGGAGTGCAAAATATTTTCGTATGCAGTTGTTGTGGGTAGAGTTCAGCAAGAAAGAAGTGCACTGTTCGCTCACTAGCATAATGTTAGTTGTTGGGATCGACGGTGAGCAAGACCGCTCTCTGTCGGTTGTTGTTGGTACGTTTAAAGAGCGTGAGCTGTGTGACCTCATTTGGATGGCACTAATTTCGGCGTTTTGTGCGGGTTCAGTGGAAACATACGAAAAGTACGCGCTGTTACGCTGCTTAGAGAGACGGCGTTCGTCTTCCTCACGTTGACGTATGTCCCAAACTTTGTTTTGGCTCATTGTTTTATGCGCTGTCAGCGTTATCACCGCTTCAGCATACAAAAATAAGTGTTTAGGCTTTTTTTATTTATTTTTATATGATTTATAATTTAATATTTCACACAGTAAAGAAAACACGTCTGCACTCGACTTATAACCGCTGGTATCGTCACTGATTTGTGGTAAAGCACTAGCGGCTGCAGTGTCATAAGCCCCTGTCCTGCGAGATATGGTTGACTCGAAATTGTTCACAAAGAACTTTTGCCATGGCTGGTTCGTAAAACATGTTAACCTTGTTGGTTAGTAAAGTGAGCTTTTCCCTACTTCGTCATAGCACTGTGATAGACGTAGATTGCCTTGTCTTAACATACCCAATTTTTGTTCAATGACATATATCGGCCACTGCATGTGAAATCAAGACGACTTATAATAGCGTCAAAATTTAATACAGTGTGAAGCTTATACCGCATCAGCAGGAACTCTGATTTTATTCCTAATTTTTAAAATGGTCTGATTAAGACGTGAACTACCATTATAAAGTTTGAAAATATCATAAGCAGCTAGTGCAACCTGCCTCTCTGTATCCTTACAAATTCAGGTAAACATTAGACGGCATCGAGTGGCTCATCATGGCGTATGTCATTATTTATTACTATTGGAGTATAGACCTGCACCTCAGGCGCAGAGATACGTGTAGCCGAAACTTGTTCGAATAATTCTTTGTAATAAGGTCTGTTCTTGTTGTTGTTATGTTGTTATTGATTCGCAGACGCTTGTTCGGCCAATACCGTTTGAACTATTGCCCTAAGCTGTTCGGCGTCCATGTTATTCGAAACCTGGTTTGTACTGATTGTATGTCTTGGCGCTGGAACTTGAATGCGGTAATCACAATCAGAGTCTGAATCACTTTATTGCGGGCGGGGGCTCTGGGTTGAGTAAACGAAAAGCTCATGGGCTCTGTGTTGAGAAAAAAAAATACGTAAAGCTCGTGTGTTGAAAAAACGAAAATCTCATGTGTTGAAAGAGAACAAGTAAGAAGTCTGTAGTCGAGTGTACCCGACTACGAGAGCCCCTTTGCCTACATATACAGCCATACACACACATACTCACACATACACACAGTTCCGATACACAGCAGTTCTGAGTTGAGGTGTGGACGTGTTTCTGCCGGGCTCCGCTTTGAAGCCTTTTTCCTGGCTGATAAGCTGCAAAAACACGGTCTGAGTTTGGTGTGAAATGGTGATATAGTTACTACTCACCGGCCTCGGCGATGCTGGTTGTGGAGGATGCAAATTTAGCCAATATTGTCTGGCCACTAAATGAGAGACTGTCAGGATGCAGCGCACTCTTGAGTGAGTTTTTAAATTTTTGAGTTTGACGATACTCTCACTGTCTAATTTTCGGTTTGTCATGCTGCCGGAGACTACCAGCTGATCGTCAAGTGTGACCAGAGCGCGATCAGCAATCGATGGAAAAATACTAAACGCTAGGGATGGAGAACTTAAATTACTTAATTGATCTCATAGCGTTGCCACCCCGCACGAATTCGGCATGTTTGGCGCGCGCCGTTAAGCTTTTTTGAATTTTAAATTCTAAAAATCTTAATTAATAAACCGAGCAGGGGCGGTATAACCCCCAACGGAAAGTCAGAAGCAAATGTCTGGCCATCGTTGGAGGCCTCTCTGCTGCGAAGATACTAAAAGCCCGATTGGTATCTCACAAACCCCAAAAATCCAGTATGCGTCTGTTACCCGGATCGGGCGGCATACTGGTTAGCGTCTGTCCCACATTGGGCGGCTACCACAATAGTAAGCTAGCTCGGCTGGCCGCACCTAGCGGTATAAGAAGCCCCTGGCAGCAGGGTTAAAATGCAAATGGTTTTCAACCAAAAATGGACGGTTCAGGGAACGAGATAGTTACGGTGCAGGGAGTCGGATACCCAGTACCGGCGGCTGTGAGGGGTGTGCAAGCGGGCCCCCGGTCGTCGACATCCAGCGACCGCAGTGCTGAAGAGGTGGCAAACTTGGCCTCTTCTGCATGTACTACTACAAGCCAAAGGAGCGAGACGAATGGTAGCATGACTGCGAATGTCCAGCTGTCTGCCAATCCCTTCGCCAAGAGCAGCAAACTTACTAGATCCCCGCAAGTAAGGGAGCTCATGCCGGTAATGGCACAGAGTGTGATGCCCACTACAGAGGACACACCAAAGAGAGGACGTGAGGAGGGCAGCCCGAATAGCGCTCCGCGCAAGACGCCTGCTAAAAAGGTAAGAGCATTCAGGGGAAGCACTGAAGCAGCCTTGATTGAGGAACTTGGCGGGCTTCTCGATGAAATGCTCTTCAATATAAATGAGAAGAGACCAGTCGTCAGGCACATCAACCAGACGATGAAGGAAGCCGTTGCGAGGATGAAGGAGATCCAGATGCTCCTCTCGGCGAATGCACTTACGGCTACGAGGACCAGCGAGAAGGAGGTGCAAACTTCGTTCCCGTTGGAGCATACTCAGGTCACGCAACCCAGACGTGCGGCACGTACACCCAAACAGCGGGTTCAAGTTGGGAAACCGGAGACCAGGCATCCAGAAGCGACTACTAGGTCGGAAACGACGGCCCCACCAAAGGCAGCACCCCTTGCCAAGCAAGAAGAAGGCTGGCAAAAGGCTCCGCGAAACCGCAACGTGAAGCGCCAGAGCAAGAGTGCCAAAAGGAGCTTAAGGCCCGATGCGCTAATTATAAGCGTGGGGGAAGGTAGGTCCTACAAGGACGTGCTCTCTTTGGTCACCAGAAGAGAGGACGAGAAATTGAAAGGTGTCAAGGACTGCGTCAGGAGCGTTCGGAAGACGTTGAGAGGCGATCTTTTGCTGGAGCTCACCGGCAGTGCTCTAGAGGACACCCTCAAACTCAAGGGAGATGTAGAGGGTGCACTCGGTCAGTCCATAGGGGTCCGCGCCATGACCCAAGAAACTATACTGGTCGTCAGGGATCTAGACGCGCTGGTGGAAGAGGCAGATGTCGTGGAAGCGTTGGCAAACCAGTTCCAGGTGAATCGGAGCCAATGCAGAATAAGGAGCTTGCGGCCATCATACGCAGGCAGTATGGTGGCGAACGTGTGTGTACCCACGGCCCAAGTAGCTGGCATCCTACAAGCTGGCAAGGTCAGAGTCGGTTGGTCCATTTGCCGAGTGAAGGAGGCGGAGCTGCGATGCTACCGCTGTCTTGGTAGCGGGCACAAGGCCAGCAACTGCAAAAATGCAGTCGATCTCAGTGACCGCTGTTTTAGGTGCGGTGGAGCAGGTCACAAGGCGGCATCGTGCGTGCGCAGCCCAAAATGCGCAAGATGCACGAAAGAAGGCAAGGATGAGGTGAGCCACGCGACCGGCAGTCGACAATGTCCTCTGGCAAGGAAGAGAGTGGGCCCCAGAAACCAACAATGATGCAGTTTCTCCAATTAAATTTGAACCATTGCATCGCGGCGCAGGACCTGTTGTCACAAACAGTACGGGAGGTAAATGCAGAAGTGGCGATTCTGAGCGAACCCTACCGTACAGGTTCTGATGGATGGGCAGTAGATACCAGCAGCAAGGCGGCCATCTGGAGTTGTGGCAGCCAACCACGACCGCTATCACAGGTGAAGTCGGGACATGGTTTCGTTAGGGCCCTGGTCGGGGACTTCTGGGTGTATAGTTGCTATCTAGCACCCAGTCTCCCAGTCCAGGAGTTCGCAGAAATTATGGAGGAAATAGGCCAGGATGCAAGAAGTCGCTGTAACGTCATCATCGCTGGAGACTTCAATGCGTGGGCCGAAGAATGGGGTTCTGCAACCACAAACCGCAGAGGGCGCATTGTCCTAGAGTCTTTGGCGTCCCTGGATGTGGTGCTGTTAAACAGTGGGAGCCAGTTCACATTCGAGAGGGCCGGCGTCGGGTCTATCATAGACCTCACCTTCGTCAGCAGCTCTCTTGTTGCCCAGTGCAATTGGGAAATTAGTCACCATTACACGGCGAGTGACCACCAGGCCATTAGATTAGCTGTTGGTGACCATCCATCAGTGAGAAGAGTGGCACCACAACGCACTGGAGCTTTCAGAGCTGAAACTCTAAACTTGGAGGTGTTTGCAAATGCCCTTAGCACACTTCCAAGCGCCGTGGGAGATGCTGGAGCGGAGTTGTCAGCAGTGCGCGTCATGCAGCAGGTGGTGGAGGCATGCAGCTGCAGCATGCAACGGAGAAAGGTGTTTGGCGGACACCAGAGTCCAATCTTTTGGTGGAACGAGGAGATCGCGGCAGCACGACGCGAATGTATATCAGCGAGGAGGCGATATCACCGTGCGAGGCACTCACCAGATTATCTAGAGCTGCAAAGGCAGTATAAGGAAAAGAGAAGTGCCCTCAAGAGGCATATTAAGTCAAGTAAGAGTGCGTGTTTTCAACGCTTACTGGACTCTGTAGACCATGACCCTTGGGGAAAGGCCTACAAGACGGTGGTTAAAAGGATTCATGCAGGCAGGTATTGGGTGCCAGACGACCCATTGGTGCTGCGGAGTATTGTGTCTTCTTTATTTCCGCAGGGACTCAGTACACTACCGATCAACTTCCAGCGGGTGCATTCCGCACGACTGGCGATCCGGCCCATCTCATCGGAGGAGGTTCTGGGCTCAGTGGCAAGGATAAAAGGTCACAAGGCTCCAGGTCCTGACCAAGTACCAGACCGTGCCCTCAAGCTGGCAGTGCATCTCCAACCAGGGGCATTTGTCGACCTGTTCAACAAATGCTTGGTAGAGGGTGTATTCCCATCCATTTGGAAGCAGCAGAAGCTTGTGCTACTTCCCAAGCCAGACAAACCTCTGAACGAGGCTTCGTCATACAGACCTATCTGCCTGCTGGACTCTGCTGGCAAGGTTTTTGAGCGAATCCTAGTCAACAGGATCGAGGAGGTAGTTGCCCAGGCGGGTGACCTCTCACCGCGGCAGTTTGGCTTTCGGAAGGCCAGATCAACGCTGGACGCCATAGAGAAGGTAGTGCAGATCGCGTCAAACGCTATTGCGGGCTCGCGTTGGAAGGGGGGCGCGAAGCAATACTGCCTCATCGTCACATTGGACGTCCAGAACGCATTCAATACGGCGGACTGGAGCAGTATTTTTCGGGCATTAACGCACTTCAGGGTACCGGAATACCTCACCCGCATTCTGCACAGCTACTTTGAGGGCAGAGTCCTCCATTACTGCTCCTCGGATGGCGCTGAGACTCACGACGTTTCAGCGGGTGTCCCACAAGGATCGATCCTCGGTCCGACGTTGTGGAACATCATGTACGACGGCCTTCTTCGTATGTACATGCCGGAGCAGGTGGTTACCATTGGGTTTGCAGACGACGTGGCGATGGTTGTTGTGGGCAAACACCTAGACAAAGTTGTAGAATTGTGCAATATGGCAATACGACGCGTCAGGGCGTGGCTTGAGTCGGTGGGACTTAAATTGGCGGCGCATAAGACAGAGGCAGTTCTGGTTAGCAGCAGAAAGAAGTTGGAGTACGCAAAGATCCAAGTCGGCGACGAGGAAATCCAAACGAAGCGGTCGATTCGGTACCTAGGGGTACACATCGACTGCAGACTCAGCTTCCGAGAGCATCTCCAGTTTGCTGCTAGGAAAGCTGCCACAAGTGCCAGAGCTTTATCGAGGTTATTGCCTAACACTAGAGGGCCAAAACAGTGTCGCAGGGTCTTACTCACTAGCGTAGTGCGGTCGGCGATTCTATACGCTGCGCCCATCTGGGAACCGGCACTCCAGACGAAAGCGTACAGAAGGAGCCTCGAATCGGCATACCGTCTTTGTGCATTGCGCGTTGCCTGCGCATTCAGGACGGTGTCTGATGATGCAGCATTGGTGCTTGCAGGCCTGGTTCCTATAGACGAGCTGGCTAGAGAAGCCAGAGAAAGTAGAGCGGATCGGTTAGTCACCAAAACCGAAACGAGGGGCCGCAGCTTGGCACGCTGGCAGGCCCGATGGGAGCGATCAGGAAAAGGCAGGTGGACATACACACTTATTCCATCGCTCGATCCGTGGATAAATAGAAGGCACGGGCATGTAAATTATTACCTGACCCAGCTCCTGAGTGGACACGGCTGCTTCCGCAGCTATCTCCACGGTATTGGACACGCTACCAGCCCATTCTGTACTTGTTGCTCAGGGCGGGTGCTGGAGGATCCAAAGCACGTTTTGCTGGAGTGCCAACGCTTCGCAACCGAAAGAGACGAGCTAACCTGCTGCATTGGTGCGTTTAACGCGAGCAACATTGTTGCCAAAATGTTAGAGGACAAGAGGGCGTGGGACGCTGTCTGTTCCTTCGCAGCACAGGTCATGCGTGAGCTGAGAAGAATAGAGCGTATCGGCGCGGGATAGACGACAGGATGATAGATGTGCCTCCTGAGAAGCAATGGCTTGCGGTGGTACCACAGGATATAGCACCTATATATATATATTTTGTTTCGTTACATCTTTCGCCTAGCTCTTTGTTATGTGGGAAAGAAATTTGAGTATAAATAAATAGAATATAAAAAAAAAAAAATAAAAATAAACACACACACAGTCGTACACGTACCTAGCCATTGCGCGCGCCTTTATAACATGGTACTTAATGTTGAATAATTTCCGTGTTTTTTGTTCAATCTTAACGAAATTCATAATGTAGATCGGTTAAAAATTGTGCTTAATAATCGTTTTTAGCCCCTTTGCCTTTTTGTAAAAAAGAAGCAAAGCGGAGCTATTGGAAATGTGCAAAATCGAAAAGTATGTAACACATAGAAATAATCATCGGAGACCCCATAAAGTTTATATACTCTTGATCAGGACGACAAGACGAGTCGATCTAGCCATATCCGTCTGTCCGTCCGTCCGTCTGTATGAACGTCTGTTTCTCAGAAACTATAAGAGCTAGAGCAACCAAATTTTCAACCTAGATTCGTTATTTTTGTACGCTATACGAGTTTTTTTTTGATTTTTAAATTTTCTCCCCATGTTGTGAATATGAGTAAGATTGATCAAAAATCTCGGAAGTTATACATTATCAAATGTGGCGTTATTGGCCCCGGGGGGTATAGTAGTGCGCGCAAAATAAGAGCTAGAGCAACGAAATTTGGAAACTAGATCTGTTATGTTCATACGCTATACGAGTTTGTTTTAGATTTTCGAATTTCCTCCCCTGACCCCCGCAAATCAAATTTTCTTTTTCACACACATATTGAGTAGACCATTCTTCATCTACGTTGTTAATTTTGTTAAAATTGAACAATAAACTCGGAAGTTATACAACATTAAGTACCGTGCTATAGAGCGTGGGGGACTAAAAGGTGCGCGCAATGGCTAAGTTCTTGCAGAACTATGTCTATGTATGAGTATGTGTGTGTATGGCTGTATATGTAGGCAAAGGGGCTTTCGTAGTTGGGTACACTCGACTACAGATTTCTTACTTGTTTTTTTCAATAAAACCAATTTTTATTCTGCACGCGCTTGGATGCTTCCAAATATAACGCGTTACGTGGGCTGTATTGCCGTTGGGCGTCAATTAATATATTTAGTATTAACGAATTATATTTAAATATTAATACTTGAAATCCCCACGTGTTAGGCGGTGCTGAACAGTAAGATGCAATAGTTGAGTAAAAATGTAATTTATTCAGACGAGCAGATGTGCTCTCTGCAGAAACCAAATTAGAACTAACTTAAGTTATCACACAAAAAGCTCTTCATAGCGGCCACGCAAATATGCTGTGTCTGCCAGCTATGTGTTGACTTATGTTAACATGCTAATCAAATTAATCACTAGGATCTGTAATAAATGTTTGAAAATTTGATATTTTCCAATGAAATTGAAAGCAACGCAATGAATTCTGATTCCTAAGCCCGGTAAAGAAAATTGTGAGAGAGAAGCCAAGGAAAGTGTATAACTGCTTTCAACTTGCGATTGTCACAATGATCCTTGTGCTTACCCTCTTCAAGTCGACGCACTACCTCCACGTGGTACCTCGTCGATAGCCACTCAATACGCTTTGGATGGGTAACTAAAGCGCGTGACGGGTTCCATGAGCCTCCAAATTAGGCTTTGGCGTAGGATTTGAGATCAACCCAAGGAAATTACCCACTAAATGAAGGATGCAGAAACTGCCTTGGAAGGGATCCCAAATAATTTTGATGACCACCACAAACGGAAAAATGATAATTTTTCAAGAGTATGCACTTGGAATGTACGTATATTGTACAAACCCTGTGCTGCTCAAGAACATGCAGATACCCTCAAAAAATGCAAGGCCGATATTACCGCTATCCAGGAGATGCGATGGAAGGGACAGGGCTGTATGTAGAGAAACAGCTGTGACATATACTACGACTGCCATCCTGATAGACATGAATTTGGCTGTGGATTTGTTGTAAGAGCCAGACTCCGACGTCAAGTATCTCACTTTGTGCCAATAAGTAAGAGAATTGCAACGATCCGAATTACTGTCAAATTCTTTAACATCTGCTTGATTTGCGCACATGCCCCAACGGAGGGCAAATACGATGGTACGAAGGACGCCTTCTATGGAGAGCTTGACCGTGTATACGGCCGCTGTCCAACTCATGACATTAAAATCCTAATTGGAGAATTTAATACAAGATTGGACGGGCAGGTGTCTTTGGTGCAACCGTCGGGCACCAAAGTCTACATGAGACCACCTCGAGCAATGGTCTTAGGTTAAGAGGCTTTGCTGCGGCGCATAATATGGTAGTACGTAGTACAGGATTGTGCCACCTCGATGTATACAAGACATTATAACTGTCCCCGGATAATCAGATCGATCATGTTATGATCGATGTAAGACATGCATCTAACATACTTGATGCTGCTCGCACATAATCGGGGTTCTATTATAGACTCTGACCATTACCTTGTCGCAGCTTAGGTTTGTGCACGGCTATCTGTAGCAAAAATCGTATGTCGAAGGATGTCAAGAAAGCTGAACAACGGAAAGCTGCAATCGAAACAGATTAAGACTGGAGGCCGTCCGTCCGTCCGACCGTATAAGCGCCTATTTCTCAAAGACTATAAGAGCTAGAATAACCGAATTCGAAATCTAGATTTGTCATGCTCGTAAGTTAGACCAGTTTGTTTAAGATATTTGAATTTCCTCTCCTGATCACCGCAATTTGAAGAAAACGATTATTAAGCACAATTTTTAACCGACTAAATTTCTTTTTGACACACATCATAACTAGACCATTCTTGATCTATGTTGTAAACTATGTAAGATTGGATAAAAAACACGGAATTTATTCATAAATAAAAGTGGAGTTATGGTGCCCGGGAGGTTAAGTAATGCGCGTAAAATAAGAGCTACAGCAACCAAATTTGGAATCTGTATTCGTTATGTTCGTACGCTATACGAGTATGTTTTAGATTTCCAAACATACTCCCCTGACCCCCGCAATACAAAAAAACGATTATTAAGCACAATTTTCAGCTGATTGAATTTCATTTTGGCTCACATAATAATTAAACCATTTTTGATCTACATTGTGAATATCGTTCAAATTAAAAAATAAACACGTACGTTATAGAACATTGAGTGATCTAAGTAGGGTTGCAGGATAGACTCTATTTCTAAAGATAGACTCCCTAGAGGTATTTAGAGCGCTGCAGGAAGTTGGACATTTGAAGAGGAAGGTTTATTACAGAGTTGGCAGGAATTAGGAAGATTTTTATTAAGGTAGTGTTGGTGGGTTAGCTTAGTATGTCCCAATCTTAAGTGTGTAATTTTAATCAAATCTATTTAAGTTGCAATATTTTTGGAAACACCATACCAAGTAGGAGAGCTTCCTGCTTATGTATACGTTACCATTTATTTGTATTATTCCATATTTTCATTTTGTTTTTTAAATTTTCTTGTTTTAATAATTTATCAATATCGGCTTTGTTAAGATTTTTTAGAAAAAGAGAGGAAGCGAATGTGCTAGTTTAGCAGCTTCACCAGCGTTTTCATTTCTTTTAATACCGGTGTGACCGGGTACCCATAAAAGTGTTATTTTGCCGATGTTTGTTTTCTTATTGCGTTTCTAATAATACGTGGAAAGTAGTCGTGATTGTTTGTGTTTAATACTGTCTCTAATGCTGCTAAGGAATCGCTGCAGATTATATAGTTCCCTTGCGAGTAGTAAGGTAGTAGACCGTATTTGAGTACCTTTGTGTCAGAAGTAATAGCAAAAGAAATTGACCCGTTAATATCCGAGCCATAAGTAAACATAAGCTGGAAGTCTGTATATTTTTGGTTAATTTATTGATAATAGGAATGGTTTGTTGATCTAAGAGTATATGTGTTGGTCTGTTGTCACAAAGTAAGGTCTATGTCATCGTCATTAAAGAACCAGTAGGGCTCTAAATTACTATTTGGGAGAGGTGTGATAGGAATGTTTTTTTTTTACATATTTGTATTACAAAGTCAAGGGTTGAACTTGTGAATTTCCTTTTAGACCCTTTGCTAAAAAAAAGGGCAAAGCGGATCTAATGGAAATGTGCAAAATCCAAAAGTATGTAACAGGTAGAAAAATTAACGGACACCCCATAAAGTATATATATTCATGATTAACACGATAAGACGAGTTGACCTACCCAAGTCCGTCTGTCCGTCTGTATGAACGCCTGTATCTTAGAGACTATAAGAGCTAGAGCAACTAAATTTGGAATCTAGATTCGTTATGATTATAAATTATACAAGTTTGATTTAGATTTTTGAATTTCCTCACCTTACCACCACAATACGAAAAAAAAACAATTATTAAGCACAATTTTGTAACGATTTTTTTACACGTCATAATTGGACCATTTTTGATCTACGTTGAAAATTTCGTTAAGATTGAACTAAGTACGTGTACAACTGTGTGTATGTATGAGTATGTGTGTGTATGGCTGTGTGTGTTCGGAAAGGGGCTCTCGTAGTCGGGTGCACTCGTCTACAGATTTCTTTCTTGTTGTTTATTAAAAATTTGTTCTAAAATTTGGCTATGAGAGTATCGAATACGTTTAAACCAACTTTATATAATTTAAATCTAATGAAAGTGTATTTATTATCCAGTGTGGATACATTTGCTTCTGCTAACAGGTTGTTGCTTGGAGTGGTGCGGGATGCACCCAGGGCAGCCCTGAGGGCTGCATTGATTATAGTCTGTATTTTGTGTAAGTTTGATTTTGGTGCGCTTCCATAGATGAAATGTCCACAGTCTGTTTTTGAGATTATTTATGATTTTGTAACTGAAATCAATGTATTAGTGTCGTATTAAAGCTAAGGGCTTCGTAAGCAATTAATAATGTTAAGTTTTTTGCTAGTTACTGTATTAATGTTTTGATGTGTTCATTTATATTTATTGTTAAATGTGATATCTAGGATTTTTAATGTGTCAACGGTTGGGATATTTATATTTTTAAGAGTAATATGGCTATTGCATTGAGGTTTCTTAAAAATGTGTATGTTTAATGATAATTCAGAACCGGAGTAGTCACCCTATGCTTTCAAATTATCAAATAATGTATATTATATTATTATTTATTAAGGAATACGAGGTATTCAAAGACCTCTATATGTCTTTTATGACTATCTTCAGCCCAATTCGGCGCGCCGGCTAACCACTAAAGTGTAGCTTATACATAACAAAATAATAGTTATAAACAAGAAAATTAAATTTGCCTCCTTCTAGGCATCCAGCTTATTAAATTATGTGGTCGACGTCTGTTTAGGCGTCATCCTGGGCGGGTTCTAGTCAGCCTTTTGACTAACCTATTCCTGTGGTTAATAATGCGGCTATTGTAACGGCTAAAATTGAAGTTTATTTGCTGTGGCAATTTTCAGGTTGCTGTGCAAAGTTTCGTTTCTGACATACCACTCGCATCCAGTGATGAGCCTGAGTACTTTGTTTTGCGCTATTTGGATTTGTAAATATGGCTATCGCACGCAAGCCCCCACATTTGACAGCCATATATCCAAGTTGGTGCAATTATTTGCCTAAAGGTATTCAGACATTTTGTAACATTTTTAGTTTTGTTAAGATTTATTATAAATTGGAAGTCACCTGCATAGCTTCAACAAGTAAGAAGTCTGTAGTCGAGTGAACGCGACTACGAGAGCCACTTTGCCTTCATATACAGCCATACATTCACATACTCACACATACAAAAAGTTTTGCACGTACTTTAAGCCTTTTAGCCCCCACGCTCTATTGCGTGATACTTAATATTCTGTAACTTCCGTGTTTATTGTTCAATATTAACGAAGTTCCCACCGTAAATCAGGAACACAAGTTTTATTGTGGGTGCCAAAAAGAATTTTGATCGGCTAAAAATTGTGCGTTATAATCGAATTTTTTAAATTGCGAGGTCAAGAGCGGAAATTCTAAAATCTAAAACATACTTGTATAGCGTACGAACATAAAAAATCTACATTCCAAATTTCGTTGGTCTACCTCTTATTTTGCGCGCACTACTAGACCCCCTGGTCCCCGTAACACCACTTTTAATGATGTATAACTTCCAAGTTTTTCGATCAATCCTATCCAGATTTACAACACAAATCAAGAATGGTCTAGCGTACGAAAATAGCAAATCTAAGTTTAAAATAACAAACAGGCGTTTATACGGACGGACGGACGGACAGACACACGGACAGGGCTAGATCGATTCAGCTAGTCGTCATGATTAAAAATTTATATAGTTTATGGGGTCTCCGATGATTATTTGTATGTGTTACATACTTTTCGATTTTGCACATTTCCAATAGCTCCGACCAGGATCTTTTACGATTGGTGTTGTCATATGTGATCCATTTTTCATCGCCAGTGACCAACCGATCCAGAAATGAGTCGAGTTTATTACGGTGCATTAGATATTCGCAGATTGAGACACGGTCCAAAAGGTTGTTTTGAGATAACTCATGAGGCACCCATACATCGAGCTTTTTTGACAACTTTTTCGACTTCAAATACCTATGGACGGTTTCCGTGCTTAGTTGGAGCTCCTCTGCGATGCTTCTAATAGTCACATGACGATCTCCATCCACTATTTCCATGATTTTATCCGTATCAACGGTCACTGGTCGTCCGGCGGGCTTGGGTGTTTCGGTGACAAAATTACCACTTCGGAATCGAACTTTGAACAGGTAGTTTGTTGTCTCCTAAGACAGAAATAATCTGTTCCGCAGAAGTTTTTCCTTGTGCGAAATAAAATTTCAAAATTGAGCGAATTTCAGCGTTTGTGAACTCCATTTCGATCGATTGTAATTTTTAAGCGCGGAAACTGATGTAAACAAACTATACGTCATTTAAAAGGTGTTGCCATGACCTATCCAACGATATAACAGCGTTGCCAGATACGATTCCATGTGACTTCACAAGCGAAGCGCGAAATTTGAATGCAAAAACCGGTATGTCATTACCAAACATATATTA
>JBAMBS010000449.1:0-17776 GCA_037044455.1 Zygothrica quintamaculata | reverse complement strand
AAAGGACACAAAGAGGTCTTAGGACCTCGGCTTCCTTAATAATACTAATAAAAAAAAAAAAAGCAAAAAAATTTTAACGCGATCAAATTTGCTTTTCGCACACATTATAATTAAATCATTCTTGATCTATGTTGTAAATCTGTGTAAGATCGATCAAAAACTCGGAAGTTATACATCATTAAGAGTGGTGTTATGGGTCCCGGGGGGTTAAGCAGTGCGCGCAAAATAAAAGCTAGAGCAACCAAATTGGGAATCTAGATTCATTATAATCTTACGCTATACGAGTTTGTTTTAGATTTTCGAATTTCATCCCCTGACCCCCGGAATTTGAAAAAATCGATTATAAGGCACAATTTTCAACTATTCAAATTTTTTGTTGGCACATATATTATCTAAAGCATTATTGATCTACGTTGTGAATTTCGTTAAGATTGAAAAATATACACGGAAGTTACAGAACATTAAGTATCGCGTAATAGAGCGCGTGGTCTTAAGGGCTTAAAGTACGTGCAGAACTGTGTGTATGTGTGTGTATGGCTGTGAATGTTGGCAAGGGGGCTCTCGTAATCGGACACACTCTACTACAGATTTCTTACTTGTTTCGTATTGCAGGGGTCAGGGAAGGAAATTCAAAAATCTGAAATAAATTCGTAAAGAAAATAACAAATCTAGATTTAAAATTTCGTTGTTCTAGCTCTTATAGTCTCTGAAAAACAGGCGTTCATACGGACGGACGGACAGACGGATGGACGGACGGACGGACAGACGGACGGACGGACAGACGGACAGACAGACGGACAGGGCTAGATCGACTCGTCTTGTCGTCCTGATTAAGAGTATATATACTTTTTGGAGTCTCCGATGATTATTTCTATGTGTTACATACTTTTGGATTTTGCACATTTCCATTAGCTCCGCTTTGCTTGTTTTTTTATGGTAAAGGCGCTAAAAAGAAAGAAAAAGTTTTCTATGTTTAATATAAGTCAATGACAGTGGATCGATTACTTATGTTAACTTATATAATTGTAATTTTCACTTGTTATATGGTGCCTGAACAATGAGACGCAATGGTTTAGTAAAAATGTAATTTATTCAGGCGCGCAGATGTGCTCGCTGCAGAAAACAAATTAGAACTAACTTACATACAATAGATATAACATTCTTAACTTAACAGATAAAATCCCCTCATGGTTGCCACGCAAATATGCTGTGTCTGCCGGCTATGCGTTGACATCAAGCCTGATGCCGATTGAGAAAAAGTTACCAATGTCTAACATAAGTCAAAGACTAGGTGATCTTTGATTTATGTTAACTACTCCCCCATCAAGTTTAAGACCGCCCTCGGCCGACCCTAATCAGGCAATGACCTCCGTTAGTTGTTTAGTGACCTTTTGTACTTTACTTAGTTGCCGACAAACTATGCTGACATAAGTAAACGTGCAGCATATCGCTCCGGTTGTCATTTTTCCGTATCCAGCTTTTCCCAGACTGACCTCCTTCTGTAAATATTGGATTGCCTCCATATTACTTTTAGTTAGGCGTTGAAAATAAGTGGGACTAAGAATATCTCTTCTGGTAGTGATATTTAGAAGGGGGGGATTCTCCATACCAAGCACCCTATTCTAGAAGTTGTTATGTTTACCAAATCGTGCTATCGGACAAAACCGAAACGGACATAAGTTCTCCAATTGGAGAGTTAGTGGGCTCCTCTAGCCCAATTTATTTCAAGTGTGCATAATCTAAAGTGTTCGGGCTCATAATATTTTCCCTTGCAAGCGTTACAGTGTTTATTAATTTCTGAATTTCTACAATCAACATTATGTTCCTAGTCAGCAGTGTTTCATAATGGTGTTCCGTATTAACTAGTGAATTTTTGCTCGACTCAAAAATTTTATTGACATTATAGACTTTAGTGTTGATTTCTGTTTTTCTATCGTTTGAATTTATTTAATACCATTCTGTGAATTTAATTTTGTTTTAATGATTCTGAGTCTGTCAAGAGGTGTCCCACCACCAACAAATGTTCAACGCAAAGCTATGTCTTGTTGGCAACAAATTGTCGTAAAGGACGGATTGAGGGCATTTCTTTTACAAGGTTATTTCAAGTTGGCATTGTGGACCACCCTCCTCTTTAATGAGGACCGTAGTCACCAGGTCTGTTTTACGATTTTCTCCTCGCTCAAGGGTATGACCATGCTGCCAAGCCTTCGATTAGACTTGATTCTTTTGATTAAGCATGAACAATCTCTACAGTTATTTTATCTATGACCGAATGTATTGATTGTTATATTCTATTGTGGCTAATAGGATTATTTCCACAGTGTCGATCAAGCCTCTGTCTACCTTTAGACATCTAGCTAGTTCCAGGAGCGTGTTATGAAACCTTTCTATCTGTCCGTTGGAGACACTATATAGAGATGGCGCATTTGGGATGGAAACGCAAAAATTAATGGCATGGTCGAAATTGTAAGGGAGTTTAAATACGGTACATTGTCGCAATAAATTGACGTGACTTTTGGAAAAAAAATCATTTATAGGAGGATGGCTGTACTACAGCAAACTTGGAATACTTGTCTATGCAAGTAAGGAAAACATTTTTATCCGTCGAGAAGATGTCAATATGCAGTAAACGACGGAATTGGACCTTCACCAATTTCCTGGATTTTTTTTGGATGTCTATCATACTTGGCCTCGTGCAGCTTTTACAGTTTTGAACAATTTCACTCGCTAACTTCGCCATTTTTAGGAAGTTATAATTGTTTTACGTTCTCTTCTGCTAAGACAATCTCTCGCCTTTCCTCAATGCTAAAAACGTTTGAAACGAGATTTTTGCAGTAGTGAAACATGGTGGCTGGGAATCTTCTGACTACCGCGTTTTGTATCATTGCAAGGGTATGCAGGTCACAGTAAAAGGCATTTACGTCTTTTGGCACGATCACATCCATCAGTTGATTAAGCAGATACTCCTTGCATGTGAAACTGAGAGAGTACCGCCTTTTGTTCCCAAACAGAACGAAGCTACGTTTCAATGGGAATCGGGCCTCATCTAGGACTATTTGGTTTTGGAAGCAGTTTAACGGGGTTTTCCGTTGCTTCAATGATACCAGTAAGAGAAACTTCACTGTGGTGTGTAGGGCATTAAGCTGTTGTCTGGATATAGCATCTGCCACTAGATTCTCTTTGCCGGGCTTGTATGAATCTTTTCATAAATTGGACTCGTCAATGCGCGCTTTCCACCTTTTATTTTTAGCATTAGGGTTGGAATGTGCTACTGCAAAAGTTACAAAGGACAATACCGCGCCAATTCCATACGCTAAAACATCGGTCGTAACATCGAATGGCTTCTTATAGTCAGGATATCTGAGTATGACATTTTCTGATGCCAGAATGTTGCAAATTTTGAAATACACGTTGCTGTGTTTCCATAAAACTTACTTTAATGGAGCGCGACCTGTGCTTACTTCATTAAGGTTTTTGAAAACTCATTTACATGAGAGATATGGAATTATTAGTTTTCTGAGTGTATTATCGCATCATCCACGTAAACGTTATATGCTACCCACATGATTCAGACCAAAACGGAGTCTTTTGAATTCATATTTTCCGCCATGGACTGAGAAAAAAGTCTCTTTCGATCATGCTCTGCTAGTATGATTTGGTTGTATCCGGACTTGAGGTCTAACGTGGAAAAATAGTTGGCTTTGACTAGGTTTCCCAATATCATAGATATATTTCACATGGGGTATTTGTCGGCCACTGTGTGTTCATTGAGCTTGCGAAAATTCATGACAAACCTCATGTTTCAATTACCTGCTTCGCCAGTGCCTTTCTTATGTACCACCAAAATTATAAGGGGAGACCCAATTTGGAATATTGTCATACTTCCGCAAGTTCTGAATTTCTTTGTTTACGAAATCAGCTGCCCCAATGGGATATGGGTAAAGTCTGGCGTGAATGGCTCCTTACAGGCGGTGGCGCATTGCAGCAATCCACGTTAGTGAAATGACATCGGCGCATGTCTAAAAGAAAATTTGTTCAACTTCCGCGCCCCACTTGAGCTGGCCGGAAGCAAAACAAAGCGATGCGTCTGCTTGTGTCAAGGCCTATGATTCCATCAAACGTTGATAGGTCTGGTAAGATGTAGAATGTCGCTTTTAAATTAAACATTGATACAATGCATTTCTGGGTAATTGTGCTTATACCGTGTATTGAAAGTAGTGTAAACTTAGAGTAAACGGGACATATGACTTTCAGCCGACCACACGGTCGAATGAAAATTTAAAAAGCGCCTGTGTCTAACAGAAACTTCATACCAATCCTGCTACTCTTCGTGTGATAATCGGCAGCAGAGACCTACCCCTTAAAAAATTTATACGACTCAGTGTGGTGGGGTTAAGTGGTGCATGCAAAATAAGAGCTAGAGCAACGAAATTTTAAATCAAGATTTGATATGTTCGTACGCTATACGAATTTATTTCAGATTTTTGAATTTCCTTCCCTAACCCCTGCATTACGAAACAAGTAAGTAATCTGTAGTAGAGTGTGTCCGATTACGAGAGCCCCCTTGCCAACATTCACAGCCTACACACACATACACACAGTTCTGCACGTACTTTAAGCCCTTTAGACCACGCGCTCTATTATGCGATACTTAATGTTCTGTAACTTCCGTGTATATTTTTCAATCTTAACGAAATTCACAACGTAGATCAATAATGCTTTAGATAATATATGTGCCAACAAAAAATTTGAATAGTTGAAAATTGTGCCTTATAATCGATTTTTTCAAATTCCGGGGGTCAGGGGATGAAATTCGAAAATCTAAAACAAACTCGTATAGCGTACGATCATAATGAATCTAGACTCCCAATTTGGTTGCTCTAACTTTTATTTTGCTCGCACTGCTTAACCCCCCGGGACCCATAGCACCACTCTTAATGATGTATAACTTCCGAGTTCTCTATCGATCATACACAGATTTACAACATAGATCAAGAATGATTTAATTATAATGTGTGCGAAAAAGAAATTTGATCGCGTTAAAATTGTGCTTAATAATCGTTTTTTTTCGAATTGCGGTGGTCAGGGGAGGAAATTCAAAAATCAAAAACAAACTCGTATAGCGTACGAAAAAAGCAAATCTTAGTGTAAAATTTGGTTGCTCTAGCACTTATAGTCTCTGAGAAACAGTCGTTCATACGGACGGACAGACGGACGGACAGACGGACTGAAGGACGGACAGACGGACGGAAGGACGAACAGACGGACGGAAGGACGGACAGACGGACGGCCGGACAGACAGACGGACAGGGCTAGATCAACTCGTCTTTTTGTCCTGATTAAGAATATATGTACTTTATGTGGTCTCCGTTGATTATTTGTATGTGTTACATACTTTTCAATTTTGCACATTTCCAATAGCTCCGCTTTGCTTCTTTTTTACAAAAAGGCAAAGGGGCTAAAAAGTGATTATTAAGCACAATTTTCAACCGATTGATAATAAATAGACCATTATTGATCTAATAATGAATTTTATTAAGATTGAACAATAAACACGGAAGATATACAACATGAAGTATTGCGTTATATAGCGCGGGGGGCACGCACAATTGTTTAAATTACGTGAACAAGTTTGTGTATGTGCAAAGGGGCTTTCGTAGTAGGGTACACTCGACGACAGATCTCTTACTTGTTATTTTAAGTTTTTTTATGCACGCTTACATGTACTTATTTTTCGTAAATTCCTTGACTTTGTGCTATTTCTACACGTAATCTTAAATCTGGTATGTAATGATGTAAAGATGTTAAAAGGAAATCTACGTATGTGAATTTTGATGAAGTGGTTAATGGCGTCAAGGTAAATAAATAGATTGTTGTTGTTACTTTCTTAGTGCAGTTTTGATACGAGAAAGTGTTTTCCATTTTCTCCCTTTTTCCAGAATGCTCGCAGATATTTTTTGTAGGGCGTCTCGCGGAAGTCTTCTAGAAATTTATATTTCAGTGTTTACGGCTTATACTCCGATATTAGCTTTGCTTTTAGTATAGGCCAATCCTGAATACAGGGCAATCCCAATGCCCTTGTAACTGGTCCGTTCAAATTCCTTTCTACTGCTCCTGATAGAACTTGTTGCTCATTAGTCTGATAGGAGGAAGTTAAAAAATCAAAAATAAATTCGTATAGCCTACAAACATATCAAATCTAGATTCCAAATTTGGTTGCTCTAGGTCTTACAGTCTCTGAGAAATAGGCGTTCTCGTCTTTTTGTCCTGTTCAAGATTATACATACTTTGAAGACCCCATTGATTATTTCTATCTGTTATATACTTCTGGATTTTGCACAAATCCATTTCTTACGCTTTACAGCGCTTTGGAGCGCGGGAGGGCTAAGTGGCTCGCGCAAAATAAAAGCTATTGTAACCAAATTTGGAATCAAGATTCGTTATGTTCGTACTCTATACGAGTTAGTTTCAGATTTTTCAATTTCCTTCCGTGATCACCGCAAATAAAAAAAAAAGTTTACCTTTATATATTAGCTATAAAGCGCGGGGGGCTAAAATTCGCGAGCAATGGGTAGGCACGTGTGCAACTGTGTGTATGTTTTTTTTTTTGTATAGGGGGAAAGCATTAAATGCCGAAAAGTGTGGGACTTACACCCAGTAAAACCTCACCCTACTCTCCGCTTTCCCTCTAGCGGCACTAAGCCGCTAGGTATTACCTCACGAGGGGGAGATGGCATGAAAGCGTCATCTAGAATCTCATCTAGAGTTTGAAATCGTGTCGCGCTGTCTTTCAGCGTGACGCAAGGATTGTATAATTTCTGCGCATGTGTGACCTACTTTTAACCAGTTGTTTTGCGAACTAAGTAGGATATCCATCAAGTCTGGGACTGTGAATGGCCTTCCAATGCCTAGGCTTAGTTCCGTTCAGCAGAAGATCTAGGACAGCAAAAAAATACATGTTCTGCGCCTTCAATGGTCCGTGCACAGTATGTACAAAACGGATTCGTCTCGTGCTTAAACCTATACAAATGGGATTTGAAGCACCCGGGACCAGTCAACATTTGCGTCATGTATTAATCTAATTGGCCGTGGTTCGTCTAACCCATGGGCGTACATCGTGAATGATGCGCTGTGTCCAAATTCCTTTTTCGATATGTACCCATCTCTCCTGCTATCTTTCTAGCGTTGCCATACGCTTGGTTTTTGTGTCTAACTCATTTCCTTCTGCTTCGGCTGCCAAAAAAACCAGTGGGTGCATCTTAGCCAGGAGAAGGGATGCGTCCTCGGAGACAGTTCGAAACGCACTTATTACACACAAATCACACAAGCGATATATGCTTCTACAGGACTGCCCATATGTTTTTGTTGCCTTCGCTGGCGCCCATATGGCTGCCGCATACATGATGATAGACCTGATAACGTTTACGATCAACCATCTGCTTCTGTAACGGGGGCCTCCAACATTCGCCATTATGCGTGAAACCGCCATTGTTGCCATAGCTGCCTTGTTTGCAGTGTGCTCCAAATGGTGTTTAAAGAAGAGTCGATAATCCAGTTTCCACCCAAGTATCGATACAATAGTGCAGCCTTCTACATGTATGGTTGCTGTTTCCACGATCTTCCTGCTGCTGATGAGGACTGCTTCAGTTTTATGAGTGGCCAAAGATAAGGAATTTTCTTTGAGCCAGTGCACAACCTGCTGAATCAAAGTGTTTGTTTTTGTCTCTGCATCTTGGAGCTATTTTGCAACTTTTATTAGGGCGATGTCGTCAGAAAATCCCACTATGCGCGTACCAGGAGGTGAATCAAGTCGCAGCTTTGCATCATACATCACATTCCACAGTGTCGGGCCAAGAACACAGCCTTGAGGTACTCCACCGGTAATTTTGTGCTGTTGGCGTCTGCTGGATGTGTCAAAAAGCAACACTCTATCATCAAAATAGCTACGTATTATGTTTACAATGTACTCTGAGATACCTTTGTGTGTCAGCGCATTCAATATCACATTCCAGTTTGCAGAATTAAATGCGTTATTCACAATCAATGTTGTTACAAAGCAGTATTGTTTGCTACCTCCTCCTATGTCTGGAATCCAAATTGCAAGTGTGAAATTTCTTGCCGTTCTTCAAGTTCACTTTCCGTTGCATATGATTCTTTCGAACAGTTTGCCAATATCATCTAACATGCAAAGAGGTCTGTAAGCTGATGGATCTTCTTAAGGTTTTCCACTCTTTGGCAATAAACCCAGCTTCTGCTGTTTCCATCTTTTTGGGAAAATTCGTTTTTCTAAGCAGGAGTTGAATAGGTCTACCAAAAGTTGCGGTTTCAGTGTTGCCAGCATTTTTGTCACCCTTGATGGAACTCCATCTGGCCCAGGGGCTTTCCCAGTCTTGATGCGTGCTGCTTCGTTGATGATCTCCGCTGAAGTTGTACATATCACTTCCGAATTTATTGCAGCAAGTGGCAGTGAAACAGGTAGCTGTTCTGGAAACAGCGTTTCGACTATAGTCCTCAGCTGCCTTGGTTCAACTGGCATTGGACGCCTGCCCAGCTTCCCCATTACTAGATTATGCTGTTTGTGTATGCAGCAAGCATTTGTACATCCAGCGAATCCTGTCCCAACTAGTGGAGTTTATTTGGAGTTCTGATCTCTGGTGTGCTCCGATTTTGTATACAATATCCAGATGGTCACTATGTGTGTATATGTCTGTGACTGTCCAGTTGGTACTTCGCGCAAGTATTGGGCTAGCAAATGAGATGTCAATAGTTAAACCTCTTTTTGCTTTGGTGTACGTGTGCTCAAATCCGGTGTTTAGAAGCAACACATTTAGAGCCGCTAGAGCCTCTAGCAACACTCTTCCTCTAAGAGTTGTTTTAGCGCTACCCTATTCAAGAGCCCATGCGTAAAAGTCTCCAGCAATTAGGAGTGGGGCGTGATCTCTCCCATCGCTAACAATAGCGTCTATAACGTTGGCATATTCCTCTATGGACACACAAGGAGCAATATAGCAACTATATACATACACACCATTCTACTTAGCTCTTACATATCACTCAGCGACAAATTGCTCGGTAAGTTGTAGAGGTGGTTGACCACAGCTCCAGATTGCTGCCGTCTTTCTTGAAATATCACTGAGAATAGCCAGATCCACTTTTTCCTCGCGCACTGTCTGTGTGAGAAGGTCATGCGCGGCTCTGCAGTGGCTTAAATTAAGTTGTAATAACTTAATTTGAAACGCTTTGCCTGCATTCACGTATGATGGGCACCCTTTGCTAAGTGAATGGAGCGCAGAGTTTTGGCTATCTTGCCTCTTGCAGAGTATGCAGCACAGTTCACCTTTGCACTCTTTGGATGAGTGGCCATCGGCTCCGCATTTAAAGCATTGTTTTGCTTTGTCGTACTTGCTCCGGCACGTAGCTGCAGTATGGCCAAATTCTAGACACTTGCAGCATCGTCTACGTTCCACTCTAGTGCGTATACGACAATCTGCCTATCCAATGCGTAAATTTTCTTTGGTAAGCAGCATATTGGCCATATCCTTTTGAAGAAACATCGTCGCAATCTGGGTACCACGATATCCCTTTCGCAGTTTAGGTGCAGCTTCGGATGGTAGATCGCCCTCAATTATTTTGCATACCGCTTGGAGCACTTCGTCAGCTGTCGACAATTCGAGTATATCCCGCATCTCCAGGAACACCTTCTCTGTAATCGTCTTGACCTCAACTTTGTCGCCCAACAGTTTTTGAGCTACGTTCTGCAACTGACTAGTTGCTTCATTGGCTGACTTTCGCATTTTAAGGGAGATTTCTCCCGATGCCGTTCGCCTCACCCAAAAATTCTCCTTATATGTTTGTAGGCTATCCTCAGTTTGGGCAAGTGTTAATACTTCGTCGTATTTAGTCAGATCCGAGCATTTAAGCAATATTGCATCGGGTCTCTGCCTGTGTCGCTTTACTGGCCTCAGCTTCGGTTTAACTTTTTGCCATTTTTCCGCTGCACTGTGTTTAGAATTGTTGGCTATGTTAATTCCAATAGAGTTAGGTTTATACTGATCGGCAGCATCATTCGGTCGTGTGGGAGACGCTTTTTTCCTTTCGCTCTGATGCTTGGCTCCTTTACTTCAAACCGCTTCAATAGAACTTTTTGGCATGGGGGGCGAATTTGAGTTCAGCCGTGCCACATTTGACACTTCCATAGCACTACCCGGCCTCTGCGCACACCTTTCACAAACTTTTTTCTTTTATTTTCTTTTTTTTTTTTTTTATTAAGGAAACCGAGGTCCTGAGACCTCTTTGTGTCTTTTCTATCAATTAAATTAAGCCCAATTGGGCGCACCGGCAAAACACTAAGGTGTACCTTAACAATTAATATATATATTAAATTTGCCTCCTTCTGGGCATCCGGCTAATGAGGTTATGAGGTCGACGTCTTTTCACAAACTGTCATTGATTCTTTCAAATGTTCCAGCACAGACGTTTGTAGAAGCTTAATTTTAGACAGTGAATCCCTCATATTGTTGTTTATGTGTCGTACCACCGGTTTTTTGACAGTAAACTTAAAGATAAAATCATCCAGCATTTCGAGCGTCTGCGCTGTTGGCGATGAACCTTTAATCTTATTTGGGGGTGTCTTCCTGCCTTTATTTGTACGGCTTATGAGGTCTCTAGATCTCTTTGGCGTATCATTTGCACCTTCAGGGGTTTCACCAGAGGACGCACCCAGCTGCGTTATATGCGATTGATTCGCTGCTCGTGTTGGTGATCTGTGCAGTCTCTCACGTCTAGCGAACGGGTCCACTACTTGGTTAGTGCTTGTAGCCGTGTCCTCTGTAATGGCCAAGTTTACCACCATTACAGTAGGTTCCATATTTCGAATGGGTGTTGAGGCCTCCAGAATCCTTGCCCCTACCGTATTTGATTGGACAGGTGGATTTTTACATATGTGTCTGCCACCTGGAGTAGTTACGTTATTATCAACCATTGTACATTAATATGCATTTTATCTCTTTTGCCAGGTTGGTGCTATTTGAGCTCACACCGGGCATAAATAAAACTGCCAGCCGATACGGCACAGACGCAGACCACAATGCCGCTCACTCTGAGTCAGACTCATTGTGGATTTTATGTTGGATTAAAACTGCCGGCCACTATGACACAGACGCTGACCACTGTGGCAATCACTCTATGATATACGCACAGGGGATCTAGTAGGGAAACCAGTGATTGCACATGGGCTCCATCGTTGGTCAATAGTTTCCTACTGACTCTTAACTGGTGGGGCTTATACTGACCCTAATCGGTTACCAGAGCCCCGTTTTAGGTACACCGCCAAAGCAATGGGGTTGGGTTAGCCAGGTCCACGGCCTTCTGTACCTTTACGCCCTTAATTAATTATTTTTAAATTATTTATTTATTATTATTAAAATATAATAAATAAAATTCTTAACGGCCCATTTGAAGTGTGGCGCAAAGTAGTAGCTTTGCCAACTAATTGACTATTAACTACTCTGGCACTGCCATTCACATATCGTTGCCATTTAGCATGCCCAGACTACTCCAACTGCATCCCATAACAAGGCTGCCATATCTTCATTTGTGATTAGCTGATCGTATGTGACTTGCAGTCTAAGAAGACAACAATCACACGCACTGACTGAGTGAAAAACCCGTCATTGGAAAACCAACAACGATCGAACTCACTCAATGAAGCACAGCGCAATGAGTGGGTAGCTTCAACGATCAGGGGGCCGCCCGCGCTCGTCCCGGACACGCCAAACAGACGCAGCGCCGCTCGACCGCCTCAACACACAACAGGCGCACCTCCCGCAGCGCCCGGATCACCATCCAATAAGGAAGAAAACGGGAGCATAACGGAAACGCGTCTTTCGCACTCACTTCACTTTCACTTCCCATCAACTGTGTGTATGTATGAGTATGTATATAACTGTATAACTGTGTGTATGTATGAGTATGTATGTGTATGGCTGTGTATGTAGGCAAAGGGGCTCTCGTTGTCGCGTACACTCGACTACAGATTTCTTACTTGTTTATTACAGAAACAACTTGTAAATTTACCGAATAGGTTACGACCTGAGATATAGGATATATTTTTAGTCCTTTTGCCATAAAAAAGAAAAAAGAGGAGGTAATTGAAATGTGCAAAATCCAAAAGTATGTAAAAATAGCAATAATCATTCGCGATCCCATAAAGTATATATATTCTTGATTAGGACGACAAGACGAGTCGATCTAGCCATGTCTGTCCGTCTGCTGGTCCGTCTTTATGAACGTCTGTTTCTCAGAGACTATAAGAGCTAGACCAACCAAATTTTAAACCTAGATTTTTTATTTTCGTACGCTACACGAGTTTGTTTTACATTTTTGAGTTTCTTCCCCTGACCAGCACAATACGAAAAATAAACGATTATTTAACACAACTATAAATCAATTAAATTTCTTTTTGGAACACATCATAATTAGACCATTCTTGATCTACGTTGTGAATCTCGTTAAGATTGATCAAAAAACTCGGATGTTATACAACATTAAAAATCTCGTTATGTAGCGCGTTGGGTTAAGTGCCAAGCGCACAATTTGAGCTAGAGCAACCAAATTTGTAATCTGGATTTGTTATGGTCGTGCACCAAACAAGTTTATTTCAGATTTTTGAATTTCTGCCCCTGACCACAGCAATACAAAAAAAAAACGGTTATTATATCCAAAGTATATACAGAATCACAACAGCACAGTACTCTTTGGATCCTCCTCGCCACCGCACACCATCGATTGCAATACTGGCGATATTGACAACTGCCATAATGGCGTCTACTGATGATAGCGCTTTCTTTTCTTCTTTAACAGTCAACAGCCCATTATAGATAAATTTTTCTAGGACTTCCCCAATCGTGTCCAGCAGACAGATTGGCCGGTATCCTGATGGTTCCTCTATGGGCTTATTTCATTTGGTGAGAAAGATAAGGCGCTGCCGTTTCCATTGCTTGGGAAAAACTCCTTCTATTAGACATTTGTTGTACGTTTCCGCATACAAAGCTGGTGTAGTAAAAATGGCAAGTTTGAGAGCCCTATTAGGAATGCCATCTAGGCCGGGAGCTTTCATATCACCGAACTACTTGGCTGCTGTAATTACCTCTTCTTCGCATATCGGATGCCATGGCTCATAGTCAGCGTCGGGGGTTCTCTTCCTGTATTTGCGTATGCTGACCGTAACTATATTTCTCAAAAGTTTTGGGCAAGTCACTCTTGACGTCTCCTGGCTTCTATTTGCCTTCGTGACTACCTTATAGGGAGTGCCCCAGGGATCAACATTTGCATCCGCGCATATGCTCCCGAAGCACTGGCCTTTTTTGGTTTTTATTGACTGCATAAGCGCTCGCTTGGCCAGCCTAATATGTTTAAGCTGCGTACCGAAACTTGGACGGCCTCGGGCTCTTTTTCAGAGTCGCCTTGCTCACAGACACCAATAGGAGGGTGTCCCGCGCATGCATGTTTTTCGACTGGGCAAAGCTGTGTTGCACGCATCGATTAGCTTCGCAGATAGATTTTTTACCGTGTCCTCTGCTTCGCTTACCGGTTTCCATTGACTTTGTAGGAGAAAGTCTTTGAATATCACGGTGTCGAAACAGCTGTCTTTCCATTTCACGCCGCTTACGATTGGTCGTTGGGCTCTACGCCTTTTCCCACCGATTGCAAAGAAGATCGCTTTATGGTCGCTTGCCGTAAACTCTTTGCTTATCGTGCAGACAGTTTTCCTGCATATTGAGCTCAGTAATGTGAGATCAATGATAGATCCCCATCCGGCCTTTCAGTAAGTGAATTTATCGCCGGTATTTGCTACCACTAGCACAATCGCTGCGAATTGTTCCAACAGGATGGATCCTCTGGGTCTCGCCTCTTTGCTGCCCCATTCGACAGCCCACGTGTTAAAGTCACCTGCAATCACTATTGGTACACGGCCTTGAGCGTCTTCCGTGATGTTCGACAGCATTTGTTTAAACTTTTCCAGATCCCAGCTTGGCACAGCGTAACAGCTATATAACACTGATAGCAAGCGTTGCTCGTACGAATCCCTCCTGTTTTGATACATCAAATAGCGGCTTTCTTTACTGGCGGCCCACCAACTTCCTGGAATCGGCTTATAGGGCTCACACAGAAGGGCGACGTCGGTGATGCGTTCTCTGACGGTTTGCCTGAAGAGGGACCGTGCTACATCGCAGTGGTAAAGTTTTAACTGGATGCACTTTATAGCGATTTTTTTGGAAAGAGCGCTCCTAAAAAGAAGGCACCTTTCACTTCCTGTAATGTGTTTCCAGTCCTTGCACTAGTTCTTGCAGAACATGCATTAAGGGTCTTCGTTGCAATCCTTCGCCAGGTGTCCCGCCTTCCCGCACTTTCTACACAAGTTGAACCTATCAACTTCACTATTACAGTGTCTGGCCATGTGACCGAACCCCAACTTGACCAGCCCACATTAAGTGTGGCAATCTGCAATACCTTCTTTGCACTCTCTGATTGGATTTCGCCATAGGCCATTCGCAAGGTAATGTTCTCTGCAGCAACATCGGTCACTTTCGCCTGCAATTCTAGATTATTTAAAACATCATCTGTTGTAGTGATCTCATCCAAATCCTTGAACTCTATAGTTACGCAGTGGCTTAGCGATCGCACAACAGCTTGATCACCCAAGGTCTCGTCTACAACGATCGTAAAGACAGCTGTCTGTTCTCCAGATTTATTCAGCTGCACCAAGAGTTCGCGTTTCTGGGTTCTCCGTATTTTAGAAACGGCATCTCCAAGTGCTTTAAGTTTTCCTTCTATTCTCACCTTCCAGACAATGTCAGAGTAGATGAACTCGCCCTTTGCTGCCATAACAATCGCATCAGATCTTGGCTTTTCGTTATGCACCTTCGCCTTCGTCGGCTTCTTTTTTATCGGCGTCTGTCGTCTGTGTTTATGTGTGAGTATATGTGTGTATGACTGTGTTTTTAGGCAAAGAGTATCTCGTAGTCGGGTACACTCGACTACAGATTTTTTACTTCTTTATTACAGGAACAACTTGTAAATTTACCGAATAGGTAACGGCCTAAAATATATCATATTTTTAGCCTCTTTGCCTTTTTGTAAAAAGGAGCAAAACGGAAGAAATAGATTTGTGCAAAATCAAAAAGTATGTAACACATAGAAATAATCATCGGAGACCCCATTAAGTATTTTTTCTAAATCAGGACGACATGACGTGTTGATCTAGTCCTGTCCGTCTGTATGAACGCCTGTTTCTCAGAGACTATAAGACCGTTATGTTGGTTGGTTATACGAGTTCGTTTTAGATTTTTGAAAAATACGAAAAAAAAAAAACGATTTTTATTCACAATTTTCAACCGATTGCATTTTGTTTTGGCACACATCATAACTAGACCAATCTTGATCCATGTTGTAAATTGGGTAAGATTAAATTAAAGACTTAGAAGTTATACATCATGATAAGTGGTGTTATTGAGCCCGTGGAAGTTAAGTGGTGCGCGCAAAATAAGAGCTAGAACAATCAAAATTGGGATGTGGATTTTTGAATTTCCTTCCCTGACCCCGCAATTCGGAAAACACAATTATTAAGCACAACTTTCAACCGATCAAATTTCTTCTGTATACATCATTTTTAGACCATTTTAGATGTACGTTGTGAATTGATGACTCTGAAATTTATTATATAGCACAGAATATCTAAATAATTTATTTTATTAAGTCAACTATTTGCTTAAATAAATCCACCGAGAGCTCATATTATAGTCCAGTCCCGATAATTCGTAATGCCACGGGATCAGATTTTTTTTTATGAATTATGCGGGATTTCGAATTACCACGGTTTCCATTTAACGACGCTCAACAAAGGAAATTTAGAATTAACGCGGTTTTTATATTTAAGATAATGTTAACATATTTCATAATTGTTGGACTCAAGAAATCAACATAAGTACATTAATTTATACTTTTTATATATTATTTACAAATTAAATTAGTCAATTATTCGTACGTTATTCGACATTTATGCATTGATTGTACGCTTGGGAAAAAATCAGCAAACTAATAGCAAATAATGTGAGACTTCAAAAAAAATTAAGCATGTATAGCGACATAAAGACGGCATAACTGTCTATAAATCGTAACGGTGACTCAACTGAATTTTGCATTGCATTAGGAATTATATGAGGCTACGAAATCAAATTACGAATTATAGGAGGTTTAATATTTTCTGCGTTGCGAAAATTATTACTAATTAACGAGGGTAGGGGGCTCCATAGCCTAGTGGGTAGTGTAACTGCTCACTAAGCGTGGGGTCGTGGGTTCGAACCCCACTCATGGAAGTTTTTCATGACCCGACATTTTTCGGCATAATATGTTTAATGGAATTTTTCTGGACCCATTACACATATCATGTTAGAAAAACGGCATTCCCAGACGTCGTCAGATGGCAGCCCCATCACTGGGATAGGTTGCACCCGGCTAATCACTGGATCAACTGAAATTAAACGATTACAGAAACTAATACAAGGAATGAAGAAATAAACCACCCCTCCCAACCCGATGAAGACCATTTTCGCAACAGCAAAAAAAACAAACAGCGCAGAATAGAGTCCGGTGGAAAGCCCTTGTAGAAGCCCTAAGCTCCCAGGGGGAGTAGAAAGGAAAAAAAAAAAAAAACGAGGGTACCAAAATATATGAAGTTAGAGAATTTTGAATTAGTGGTATACGAATTATCGAGACTCGACTGTATATACTCAAAGGGGTCACAGATGATTATTTCTAAGTGTTACATACTTTTCGATTTTCGACAATTCCATCGGTTCCTTTCTAGCCTTTTTTAAAGCCATAGGGGCTACTGGGTCACAAGTAAAAATTTAAAACAGCTAAGATAAGAACTTCATAAGAAAAAGTGGCTGAAGTAGCAACAAATGTGGCAGAAAATAGCCAAATGGAACATGAGAATAGCCGGATTGTGATTATTTAAGAGTTGACTAAACACAAAAAATAGTACAGCGGATTGATATATCACCTTGCTCAGGCCATTTACACTCTATTTACTTATTTTTTTTTTTTTTTTTATTATTATTATTTACTAAAACAAAAGGTCCCCACCTCAAAAAATCGGTAGTTATTTCAGCCACTTGTCTCAAGAAAAATGGCATTGCCAAAATAGCTAGAATTGCAGCTAATAGCATATCTAAAATTATAATAGTAAATACATTTTCAAACTATTTAGAAATGCCATTAACTGGCTGAAATGGCAACCCTGATAATAACGTCGGACTTAGTTATACAAGTATACAAGTAGCGATTGAAATCTCGTAAAAGTTTTTGTTCAGGTATAAATATTTTAGAATTCTAATCAATGCCCTTTATGAAAGGAAGAGTGCCTTTAAGGCGAACAGTGCAGTTTCTTAATACTGGCAGCTTAGTTCTAAAAGAGAGAAATATTAAACCTCCTATAATTCGTAATTTGATTTCGTAGCCTCATATAATTCCTAATGCAATGCAAAATTCAGTTGAGTCACCGTTACGATTTATAGACAGTTATGCCGCCTTTATGTCGCTATACATGCTTAATTTTTTTTGAAGTCTCACATTATTTGCTATTAGTTTGCTGATTTTTTCCCAAGCGTACAATCAATGCATAAATGTCGAATAACGTACGAATAATTGACTAATTTAATTTGTAAATAATATATAAAAAGTATAAATTAATGTACTTATGTTGATTTCTTGA
>JBAMBS010000447.1:0-36183 GCA_037044455.1 Zygothrica quintamaculata | reverse complement strand
CCACCTTGATCCTGCATCTGGCAGCGATGTGCCCAAACTCGAGGCACCTGCAGCACCTCCTTAGTTCAACCGTGATGCGTATGCGACAAGTTCTCCTTGTCGCAGACTGGGCTACCGCCTGGCTCTCCGTGTTCTAGCGCCTACGCGCTGGGTCCGCGTGGACGCGCTTATCCGGATTCTTCTCACTTATTTTTCGTCCCAGTTTTCAGAACCTCATTGTACATGCTTTCTGGTGGGCGTGGCGTCATCTGAGTCGCCTTACTGTCCACTTCTTGCTGCTGTGGGCGCTGAATAGCATGCCGGCCAGCGCCAGGTGCTTCTTGCACTGACAGCAGGTCCCCCATAACTGCCCTTTGCAGGTCTAGCATTTTTTTCAGGTTGTCCTTCATGGCCTGATTTATGTGTCGGACTGCGGGCTTTTTTCCGCAACTAGGAAGAGGAAGTCCTCGAGCATCTTTCCTAGCTCCGTCATCTGTGCTATTGGCCGTGCCTGCTGCTCTCTAGCCTTCTTTGGGGGCGTTCTGTGAGTAAGGTCGCTAGGACTGTTTAGGTCCCTGCTTCTCTTTGGGGTGTCCTGCGTCTCTGCTCCTATGGGAGCCGGGATATTGCCACTCGACACGGGCGGTGCCGAATGAGGTGCCGATACTGGTGATCGGCGCATCATATTACTCTTGGCGAAGGGGTTCGCCAGAGCATTGCTTGTGGCGATATTCGCTGTACCGGCCAAGTATGCCACCGGCGCAGTAGTTTTAATGGTTGTTGGAGCCTCCAGAATCCGCGCTCTGGCCGTGGTAGGTACCACGGGTGGATTTTCACTTACGTAACTGCCACCTGGAGTAGTATCGTTATTACAATCCATTTTATTACCTCCTTACTTTGCATTTTATACCTGCTGCCAGGTTCAGTTAGCTGCCGGCCGATGCGGCACGGACGCAGTGGTCTGCCGCTCACTGTGAGTCAGCCACGTAATGGGTTTAGTGGGATTTGAGTACTTAACGCACTTAAACTCCTTTTACATGTAGGCTAGCCGCCACCCGTAATAAGCGGGGTTGACGAGAACTATGCAACAGATTTGCTTAATCGTGTGGTGGCGCCATCTATGTTTGTGTATGGCAAATGACTTCGCTATTTTATATTATCCCCAGTGCTGCAAAAATACTACAATTTGCATGCACTTGATCTGGTAACGATGAGTGTTGAACAGCTGTCTTGCAAGTCAAATTGTCAAAAAAATGACTCTGCGGAAAAATTTTAGTACTTTCCACTCAAGAGCGCATTCCTAGTTTGACCGTTATTCTGTCCAGGATCTACGACTTGCCTGTGGTCTTGCCTATTAGAGGCTTCAGCGGCTGCGAAACGCTGCCATAGACAGGTCAGTAGAGTCCGTCTCTCGCTGCAGTGTACGTATCAATTTTTTTCTTTTCTAGGGTAGCCGCTATGCAAAGGCTAGCAGCAGGACCCAGAAACACAACCACTAATTAGCACGATGTAACTCAAACTCTCAAATGAGTGTAGGTGTGAGTATGTGTGTGTATGGCTGTACATTTAGGCAAGGGGCACTCGACTACAGACTTCTTACTTGTCAATATTATGTTAAGTATTATTATTAATTTAAGCCCCTTTGCCTTTTTGTTAAGAAGAAGCAAAGCGGAACTATTGTAAATATGCAAAATCGAAAAGTATGTAACACATAGAAATAATAATCGGAGGCCCCATAAAGTATATATATTCTTGATCAGGACGACACGTCAAGTTGATCTAGCCCTGTCCGTCGGTGTGTCCGTCCGTCCGTCCGTATGAACGCCTGTTTCTCAGAGACTGTTAGAGCTAGAGCAACCAAATTTTAAACCTAGATTTGTTATTTTCGTACGCTATACAATTTTGTTTTAGATTTATGAATTTCCTCCCCTGACCACCACAATTTGAAACAAGTAAGAAGTTTGTAGTCGAGTGTACCCGACTACGATACAGCCATACACACACATACTCATACATACACACAGTTCTGCACGTACTTAGCCATTGCGCGCACCTTTTAACCCCCCACGCTCTATAACGCGGTACTTAATGTTGTATAACTTCCGTGTTTATTGTTTAATTTTAACGAAATTCACAACTTAGATGAAGAATGGTCTACTTAATATGTGTGCGTAAAAGAAATTTGCTCGGTTAAAAATTGTATCTGAAAATCGATTTTTTCAAATTGCGTTGGTCAGGGGAGGAAATTGAAAAATCTAAAACAAACTCGTATAGCGTACAAACATAACAAATCTACTTTCCAAATTTCGTTGCTCTAGCTCTTATTTTGCGCGCACTACAATACCCCCCCGGGGCCCATAACGCCACTTTTGCTGATCTATAACTTCCGAGATTTTTAATCAATCTTACCCAGATTCACAACATCGATCAAGACCGGTCTAATTATGATGTGTGCCAAAACTAAATTTGATCGGTGGAGAATTGTGCTTAATAACCGATTTTTTCGTATTGCGGGGGTCAGGGAAGGAAATTTAAAAATCAAAAACAAACTTGTACAGCGTACGAAAATGATAAATCTAGGCTTAAAATTTCGTTGCTCTAGCTCTTATTTTGCGCGCACTACAATACCCCCCCCCGGGGCACATAACCTCACATTTGCTGATCTATAACTTCCGAGATTTTTTATCAATCTTACCCAGACTCACAACATCGATCAAGAATGGTCTAATTATGATGTGTACCTAAAATAAATGTGATCGGTTGAAAATTGTGCTAAATAATCGTTTTTTTCAAATTGCGGAGGTCAGGAGAGGAAATTGAAAAATCAAAAACAAACTCGTATAGCGTACAAACATAACAAGTCTACGTTCCAAATTTCGTTGCTCTAGCTCTTATTTTGCGCGCACTACAATACCCCCCCGGGGCCCATAACACCACTTTTGCTGATCTATAACTTCCGAGATTTTTTATCAATCTTACCCAGATTCACAGCATGGATCAAAAGTGGTTTATATATGATGTGTGCCAAAAATAAATTTGATCGGTTGAAAATTGTGCTTAATAATCGATTTTTTCGAATTGCGGTGGTCAGGGGAGGTAATTATAAAATTCAAAACAATCTTGTACAGCGTACGAACATAACGAATCTTGATTTCAAATTTGGTTGCTCTAGCTCTTATAGTCTCTGAGAAACAGGTGTTCATACGGACGGATGGACGGACGGACGGACGGACGGACGGACGGACGGACGGACAGACAGACGGACAGGGCTAGATCAACTCGTCTTGTCGTCTTATGGGGTCTCCGATGATTATTTCTATGTGTTACATACTTTTGGATTTTGCATATTTCCAATAGCTCCGCTTTGCTCTTTTTTTACAAAAAAGGCAAAGGAGCTAAAAAAACGATTATTAATCACAATTTTTAACCGATTGAATTTCTTTTTGACACACATCATAACTAGACCATTCTTGATCTATCTTGTAAATCTAAGTAAAATTGATTAAAGAACTCGGAAGTTATATATAATTAAAAGTGGTGTTGTGGAGCCCGGCACACATCATGATTAGACCATCCGCGCACTTGATTTCGTTTTTCAAACAAAATTTGATACACGTTCTTTGATCCATTTTTCTGAATAGGTAAAAATCGAAGACGATACAAAACACGTGCAAGCAAAGCAGCTTTCAACAATTAATTGAACATTAAAAATGGCAGAGCTTGTCGGCATAAGTGATAGACATGAGTACAACATAGCGCCACAAAAAAATTTAAATTCAAATATACGTACCCCGCGAAAATTCAAAATTCGCGATACTCTTAAACACAATTCACAATTGTGAATCTGGGTAAGATTGATTAAAGAAACTCGGAAGTTATACATCATTAAAAGTGGTGTTATGGCGCCTGGGGGCTAAATTAGTTCGCGCAAAATAAGAGCTAGAGCAACCAAATTTGGAATATGGATCCGTTATGTCCGTGCGCCATATGAGTATTTTTCGAATTTTTTAATTTTTTCCCTTGACCACCGAATCGCAAAAAATGATTATAAACAATTTTCAACCGATGAAATTTCTTTTTCGCACACATAATAATTAGACTGTTTTTTACCGACGTTGTGGATTTTGCTAGGATTCGGTAAGAAACACGGAAGCTATTGAACATTAAGTATCTCGCTAGGGGGCTAAAAGGCGCGCGCAATGGCGTAAAGTACGTGTAAAACTGTATGCATGTGTGAGTATGTGTGTGTATGGCTGTGTATGTTGGCAAAGGGGTTATTGTAGTCGGGCTCACTCGACTACAGACTTTTAACTTGTTAGCCCCTTTGCCATTTTGTAAAAAAAGAGCGAAGCGGAGCTATTGGAAATATGCAAAATCCAAAAGTATGTAACACATAGATATAATCATCGGAGACCCCATAAAGTATATATATTTTGAATCAGGACGACAAGACGAGTTCATCTAGCCCTGTCCGTCTGTCTGTCCGTCCGTCCGTCCGATCCGTCCGTCCGTCCATCCGTCCGTCCGTCCGTATGAACGCCTGTTTCTCAGAGACTATAAGAGCTAAAGCAACCAAACTTGAAATCAAGATTCGTTATGTTCGTACGCTGTACAAGTTTGTTTTTGATTTTTCAATTTCCTCCCCTGACCACCTCAATTCGAAAAATTCGATTATTTAGCACAATTTTCCACCAATCAAATTTATTTTTGGCACACATCATAATTGGACCGCTCTTGAATCTATCTTCTGAATCAGGACGACAAGACGAGTTCAAAATCTCGGAAGCCCTAGATCCGTCTGTCTGTGCCGTCCGTGCCGTCCGTCCGTCCATATGAACGCCTGTTTCTCAGAGACTATAAGAGCTAGAGAAACCAAACTTGAAATCATAGATTCGTTATGTTCGTACGCTGTACAAGTTTGTTTTTGATTTTTCAATGTCCTCCCCTGAACACCACAATTCGAAAAAATCGATTATTTAGCACAATTTCCAACCAATCAAATTTATTTTTGGCACACATCATAATTAGACCGCTCTTGAATCTTCTTCTGAATCAGGACGACAAGACGAAATCATCTAGCCCTGTCCGTCTGATCTGTCCGTCCGTCCGTCCGGCCGTCCGTCCGTGGCCGTCCGTATAGAACGCCTGTTTCTCAGAGACTATAAGAGCTAGAGCAACCAAACTTGAAATCAAGATTCGTTATGTTCGTACGCTGTACAAGATTGTTTTTGATTTTTCAATTTCCTCCCCTGACCCACGCAATTCGAAAAAATCGATTATTTAGCACAATTTTCAACCGATCAAATTTATTTTTGGCACACATCATAATTAGACCGCTCTTGATCGATGTTGTGAATCTGGGTAAGATTGATAAAAAATCTCGGAAGTTATAGATCAGCAAACGTGGTGTTATCGGCCCCGGGGGGGTATTGTAGTGCGCGCAAAATAAGAGCTAGAGCAACGAAATTTGGAACGTATATTTGTTATGTTTGTACGCTATACGAGTTTGTTTTAGATTTTTCAATTTCCACCCCTGACCAACGCAATTTGAAAAAATCGATTTTCAGATACAATTTTTAACCGATCAAATTTCTTTTACGCACACATATTAAGTTTACCATTCTTCATCTAAGTTATGAATTTCGGTTAAATTAAACAATAAACACGGAAGTTATACAACATTAGGTACCGTGATATAAATCGTGGGGGGCTAAAAGATGCGCGCAATGGCTAAGTACGTGCAGAACTGTATGTATGTATGAGTATGTGTGTGTATGGCTGTACATGTAGGCAAAGGGGCTCTCGTAGTCGGGTTCCCTCGACTACAGACTTTTTACTTGTTCAATATATAGGTTGTTGAAATGACAAAACAGGTTCGTCTTTATCATCAAGTTCGATATCAATTTTAGTCGTCGACGAGTGCAGCCATGTTTCTTTATACAGTATTTACCGCTTATATGCAAAAGCTATAATGCAGAAAATTTTTTTTCATATATTCGATATTTTCTTTGTAAATCATGAGTTATATGCAAATACGTTGTACTTAAATGAATATTATAAAATAAGCCACAGGTTTTGAAGTGTACTAAAATATGTAATATATGCTGTTCGTCAGCTATAAACGAAAACATGTAAGAAATCGGTAGTCGAATGCACCCGAATACGAGAGCCCCTTTGCCTACTGACACACCCATACACACTCATACTTACACACACACATAGTTGTACACGTGCTTAGCTATTGCGCCCACCTTTTAGCTCACCGAGCTCTGTAGCGCGGTACTTAATGCTGTAGAGCTTCCGTGTTTATTGTTCAATCTTAACGAAACAAAGTATATCAATAATTGTCCAATTATTATGTGTGCAAAAAATAAATTTAATCGGTTTAAAATTGTGCTTAATAATCGATTTTTTCGAATTGCGTGAGTCAGGGGACGAAGTTACAAAATCTAATATCAATTCATATAGTGCACGAACATAAGAATATAGCTTCCAAATTTGGTTGTACTAGCTCTTATTTTGTGCGCACCACTAAACCCCCCGCGCTCCATAACACCACGTTTAAGGATGTATAACTTCCGAGATTTTTAATAAATCTTAACGAGATTCACAATATAGATTAGGAATAGTCTAATTAAGATGTGTGCTTAAAAGAACTTCAATCAGTTGAAAATTGTGCATAATAATGCTTTTTTTTCGAATTTCGTGGGTCAGGGGAGGAAATTGAAAAATCATAACGAATCTTGATTTTAATTTCGGTTGCTCTAGCTCTTATAGTCTCTGAGCAACAGGCGTTCATACAGACGGACGGACGGACAGACGGACAGACGGATGGAGAACATACGGACATGTCAAAATCATTTCGTCTTGTCGTCTTGATCAAGAATATATATACTTTATGGGGTCTCTGATGATTATTTCTATGTGTTACATTCTTTTGGATTTTGCACATTTCCATTAGCGCCGCTTTCCCTTTTTTATGGTAAAGGAGCTAAAAAAATTAAACAGAATATTAAATATAAAATGAGATCAAAAATTTTAATATTGCTGTCGTACAGCTTATAGTTTGTTTAAAACCGATCAAATTGATATGAACTTATTCCAAATAAACGATGTTTATTTGATTATACACAATATTTTCTTATAAGTAATTTTTTGCATTTATAAGGTTAAATTTAGTTAAAAATAGTTTTACGATGTTTTTGCATTTAAGCAATATTTTAATATAGGCTGTGCGTCTTATAACCGATATATACTATATACAGTCGAGTCCCGATTATTCGTAATTCGTAATACCACAGGGACCAGATTTTTTACGAATTATTTTTACTAAATTCGAATTGGAGTTACTAAACAATGACTCAAAATGACATTCGTACTTTCAACAAGTGCACACAAATGTATTATGCACTCCAACGGTAGCTAGCACTCTAACTTATCTCTCATACGCGACTGCTATTTCAACAACTACTGCAACAGTAACAATTGCTCGCCCGATTGCATCGACAGCTACATCTAAATCAGCAATGCACTCTGCACCGCCAACAAAGAAAGGTTCTACCATACAAACTGTCATGGATCTCAACATATGAATAAAACGTAAATTAAGCCCGCGTCTAAAAACCATATTACTAAAAAGCCACAA
This sequence comes from Zygothrica quintamaculata, assembly GCA_037044455.1. Lineage (NCBI taxonomy): Eukaryota > Metazoa > Arthropoda > Insecta > Diptera > Drosophilidae > Zygothrica > Zygothrica quintamaculata. The sequence continues at coordinate 28,559 of JBAMBS010000447.1, read as the reverse complement.
CCTCCACCATTTTTTATCAGAAAAATAGTTGACTTGATTGGGAAAGATAACTTTCGCGTTATTCCACTAAATAAAGGAACAATCCAAGAGACTTTAGTTTAAATCAAAGAAGATATCTTCAGAACAGTGACCAAGTTCCTCACTGACAATAACCGCAACTTTAACACATATCAGGTTAAAAGTAGCAAAAGCCTGCACGTGGGTTTCAAAGGCATTGAATTAGATGTAAGCTCCATCGATATTACAGAAGCGCTGAAGGTACAGGGCTTCATTGCAGAGTCGGTAATGAATATTCTAAGCAAAGAAACAAGTAAGAAGTCTGTAGTCGAGTGTACCCGACTACGAGAGCCCCTTTGCCTACATATTCAGCCATAAACACACATACTCATACATACACACAGTTCTGCACGTACTTAGCCATTGCTCGCACCTTTTAGCACCCCACACTCTATAGCGCGATACTTAATGTTGTATAACTTCCGTGTTTATTGTTCAATTTTAACGAAATTCACAACGTAGATGAAGACACATTTGCTGTTCTATAACTTCCGAGATTTTTGATCAATCTTACCCAGATTCACAACATGGATCAAGAATGGTCTAATTATGATGTGTGCCCAAAATAAATTTGATCGGTTGAAAATTGTGCTAACTAATCGATATTTTTGAATTGCGGGGGTCAGGGGAGGAAATTGAAAAATCAAAAACAAACTTGTACAGCGTAGGAAAATGATAAGTCTAGGTTTAAAATTTGGTTGGTCTAGCTCTTATAGTCTCTGAGAAACAGTCGTTCATACGGACGGATGGACGGACGGACGGACAGACAGACGGACAGGGCTAGATCAACTCGTCTTGTCGTCCTGATTCAGAATATATATACTTTATGGGGTCTCCGATGATTATTTCTATGTGTTACATACTTTTGGATTTTGCATATTTCCAATAGCTCCGCTTTGCTCTTTTTTACAAAAAGGCAAAGGGGCTAAAAAGCCGCAACCAATGTTCAGAGGCGAATTCGAACCGGATACCCACGCACTTAAAAAGAACGAAGTGCATCCAATTTATAAAATCCAGCTTCGACTGCACCGCAGAATCACGGTGGAAGAGCCACACCAGAGAAATAACCGGTACAGTGCGCAAACCGTCAAGAGTACGGCCATAGAAAGTCCTATTCCACGCTTCGCCCTGTATGTAGAGCATGTGGCGAGCTTCACGATTCTGCAAGGTGCGATTTAATAGGGATAACTCCAGCACCAAGAAGTGTGGTAACTGTGGTTGTAACCATACAGCAAACTACCGAGGTTATCCGGTGTATAAAGATTTAAAATGCACTTCCAAAGTTGTTCTAGGCCCCCCAATCTAATAGAAATGTAACATTTGTAGATACATTTACACCATCCTAATTTAATGAAAACGTCATATTTGCAAAGGCACTTAATTCAAGTCCGGAAAGCCGTGCAAACATAATTCGTTCACTATGTGCAGCTCATAAGGTTTAAAAACACGCACAGCAACAAAAAGTACTCCCTCAACACAGCATCGAAACTGTATTAATGGACCTGCACCACACCAACATGAAAGAATTCATGACATTTATGCGCACGACTATGCAAGACCTAATGCGCAATCAAAATTTTTTAATCCATCTTCTATGGCACAAATCACCCAGACGAGAAAGCACACGGTGGTACTGGAATTCTAATTAAAAATCATATTAAACACGCCTTTTGCGATGACTTTGCCACAGATTACCTGCAAACAATATCTGTTGATATACACGCGTCCAAATGCAATCAAACTCTTGCCGCTTTGTACTTCCTACACAATATTCGAACACGAATTTATGCAATTTTTAAACACTTGGGCGAACGTTTCATACTGTCAGGTCCCTTCAACGTCTATCACACTCGCTGGGGATCTCGGCTCATGACCCCTAAAGGAAACAGTTGTATAACGCAATCACAGAAGCTAGTAATAAACTTAACTTCGGTTCCCCGGACGACCTACATACTGGCCAACAGGGCCAAAAAAATTGCCTTACTTGATCGACTTCGCAGTAACAAAAAATATTCCTCACTATCGGATAACAGCAGAATCTCTTCCAGATCTTTCATCGGACCAGCAGCGATAAAGACAGAGCATCTGTATTTTCACGCACCTCCAAAATGTATTCCTACCAAACCCTACAACGAATGTATTTCCAGATGACAATCACTTGACGCATTCTTCAATCTTGTTTAGTACGCATGCTATAACAAAAACAATAAAAAAAAACAAGTAAGAAGTCTGAAGTCGAGTGTACCCGACTACGAGAGCCCCTTTGCCTACATATACAGCCATAAACATACATACTCATACATACATACAGTTCTGCACGTACTTAGCCATTGCGCGCACCATTTAGCCCCCCACGCTCTATATCGCGGTACTTAATGTTGTATAACTTCCGTGTTTATTGTTCAATTTGAACGAAATTCACAACGTAGATTAAAAATGTTCTACTAACTATGTGTGTGTAATAGAAATATGATCGGTTAAAAATTGTACCATATAATCGATTTTTTCAAATTGCGGGGGTCAGGGGAGGAAATTGAAAAACCTACAACAAACTCGTATAGCGAACGAACATAACAAATCTACGTTCCAAATTTCGTTTCTCTAGCTCATATTTTGCGCGCACTACTATTCCCTCCCGGGGCCAATAACGCCACTTTTGATGATCTATAACTTCCGAGATTTTTGATCAATCTTACCCAGATTCACAACATCGATCAAGAATCGTCTTATTATGATGTGTGCCAAAAATAAATTTGATCGGTTGAAAATTGTGCCTAATAATCGGTTTTTTTCGAATTGCGTGGGTCAGGGGAGGAAATTGAGAAATCTAAAACAAACTCGTATAGCGTACAAACATAACAAATCTACGTTCCGAATTTCGTTGGTCTAGCTCTTATTTTGCGCGCACTACTATACCCCCCGGGGCCAATAACGCCACTTTTGCCAATCTATAACTTCCGAGATTTTTGATCAATCTTACCCAGATTCACAACATGGATCAAGAACGGTCTAGTAATGATGTGTGCCGAAAATAAATTTGATCGGTTGAAAATTGTGGTTAGTAATCGATTTATTCGAATTGCGGTGGTCAGGGGAGGAAATTGAAAAATCAAAAACAAACTTGAAGAGCGTACAAAAATGATAAATCTAGATTTCAAGTTTGGTTGCTCTAGCTCTTATAGTCTCTGAGAAACAGGCGTTCATACGGACGGACGGACGGACAGACAACGGACAGGGCTAGATCAACTCGTCTTGTCGTCCTGATTCAGAATATATATACTTTATGGGGTCTCCGATGATTATTTCTATGTGTTACATACTTTTGGATTTTGCATATTTCCAATAGCTCCGCTTTGCTCTTTTTTACAAAAAGGCAAATGGGCTAAAAAGTAAGAAGTCTGTAGTCGAGTGTACCCGACTACGAGAGCCTCTTTGCCTACATATGCAGCCATAAACACACATACTCATACATACACACAGTTCTGCACGTACTTAGCCATTGCGCGCACCTTTTAGCCCCTCACGCTCTATTTCACGGTACTTAATGTTGTATAACTTTCGTGTTTCTTGTTAAATTTCAACGAAATTCACAACATAGATGAAAAATGGTCTATTTAATATGTGTGCGTAAAAGAAAATTGATCGGTTAAAAATTGTATCTGATAATCGATTTTTTCAAATTGCGGGGGTCAGGGAAGGAAATTGAAAAATCTAAAACAAACTCGTATAGCGTACGAACATAACAAATCTACTTTCCAAATTTCGTTTATCTAGCTCTTATTTTGCGCGCACTACATTACCCCCCCGGGTCCCTTAACACCACATTTGCTGATCTATAACTTCCGAGATTTTTAATCAATCTTACCCAGATTTACAACATCGATCAAGAATGGTCTAATTATGATGTGTACCAAAAATAAATTTGATTTGTTGAAAATTGTGCTAAATAATCTTTTTTTTTTCGAATAACGGTGGTCAGGGCAGGAAATTAAAAAATCAAAAACAAACTTGTACAGCGTACGAACATAACGAATCTAGATTTCAAGTTTGGTTGCTCTAGCTCTTATAGTCTCTGAGAAACAGGCGTTCATACGGACGGACGGACGGACAGACAAACGGACAGGGCTAGATCAACTCGTCTTGTCGTCCTGATTCAAGAATATATATACTTAATGGGGTCTCCGATGATTATTTCTATGTGTTACATACTTTTGGACTTTGCATATTTCCAACAGCTCCGCTTTGCTCTTTTTTACAAAAAGGCAAAGGGGCTAACAAGTAAGAAGTCTGTAGTCGAGTGTTCCCGACTACGAGAGCCTCTTTGCCTACATATGCAGCCATACACACACATACTCATACATACACACAGTTCTGCACGTACTTAGCCATTGCGCGCACCTATTAACCCCTCACGCTCTATATCGCGGTACTTAATGTTGTATAACTTCCATGTTTATTGTTCGACTTTAACAAAATTTACAACGTAGATGAAGAATGGTCTACTGAATATGTGTGCGTAATAGAAATTTGATCGGTTAAAATTGTACCTTATAATCGGTTTTTTCGAGTTGCGTGGGTCAGGGGAGGAAATTTGAAAATCTAAAACAAACTTGCTTAACATAGCAAATCTACGTTCCAAATTTCGTTGCTCTAGCTCTTATTTTGCGCGCACTACAATACCCCCCCGGGGCCAATATTGCCACTTTTGATGATCTATAACTTCCGAGATTTTTGATCAATCTTACCCAGATTCACAGCATGGATCAAAAGTGGTTTATTTATGATGTGTGCCAAAAATAAATTTGATCGGTTGAAAATTGTGCTTAATAATCGATTTTTTCGAATTGCGGTGGTCAGGGGAGGTAATTATAAAATTCAAAACAATCTTGTACAGCGTACGAACATAACGAATCTTGATTTCAAATTTGGTTGCTCTAGCTCTTATAGAGTCTGAGAAACAGGTGTTCATACGGACGGATGGACGGACGGACGGACGGACGGACGGACGGACAGACAGACGGACAGGGCTAGATCAACTCGTCTTGTCGTCTTATGGGGTCTCCGATGATTATTTCTATGTGTTACATACTTTTAAATTTTGCATATTTCCAATAGCTCCGCTTTGCTCTTTTTTTACAAAAAAGGCAAAGGAGCTAAAAAAACGATTATTAATCACAATTTTTAACCGATTGAATTTCTTTTTGACACACATCATAACTAGACCATTCTTGATCTATCTTGTAAATCTAAGTAAAATTGATTAAAGAACTCGGAAGTTATATATAATTAAAAGTGGTGTTGTGGAGCCCGGCACACATCATGATTAGACCATCCGCGCACTTGATTTCGTTTTTCAAACAAAATTTGATACACGTTCTTTGATCCATTTTTCTGAATAGGTAAAAATCGAAGACGATACAAAACACGTGCAAGCAAAGCAGCTTTCAACAATTAATTGAACATTAAAAATGGCAGAGCTTGTCGGCATAAGTGATAGACATGAGTACAACATAGCGCCACAAAAAAATTTAAATTCAAATATACGTACCCCGCGAAAATTCAAAATTCGCGATACTCTTAAACACAATTCACAATTGTGAATCTGGGTAAGATTGATTAAAGAAACTCGGAAGTTATACATCATTAAAAGTGGTGTTATGGTGCCTGGGGGCTAAATTAGTTCGCGCAAAATAAGAGCTAGAGCAACCAAATTTGGAAACTGGATCCGTTATGTTCGTGCGCCATATGAGAATTTTTCGGATTTTTTAATATTTTCCCTTGACCCACGCAAAATGAAAAAAATTTTCAACCGATGAAATTTCTTTTTCGCACACATAATAATTAGACTGTTTTTTACCGACGTTGTGGATTTTGCTAGGATTCGGTAAGAAACACGGAAGCTATTGAACATTAAGTATCTCGCTAGGGGGCTAAAAGGCGCGCGCAATGGCGTAAAGTACGTGTAAAACTGTATGCATGTGTGAGTATGTGTGTGTATGGCTGTGTATGTTGGCAAAGGGGTTATTGTAGTCGGGCTCACTCGACTACAGACTTTTAACTTGTTAGCCCCTTTGCCATTTTGTAAAAAAAGAGCAAAGCGGAGCTATTGGAAATATGCAAAATCCAAAAGTATGTAACACATAGATATAATCATCGGAGACCCCATAAAGTATATATATTCTGAATCAGGACGACAAGACGAGTTCATCTAGCCCTGTCTGTCTGTCTGTCCGTCCGTCCGTCCATCCGTCCGTCCGTCCGTCCGTCCGTATGAACGCCTGTTTCTCAGAGACTATAAGAGCTAGAGCAACCAAACTTGAAATCAAGATTCGCTATGTTCGTACGCTGTACAAGTTTGTTTTTGATTTTTCAATTTCCTCCCCTGACCACCGCAATTCGAAAAAATCGATTATTTAGCACAATTTTCCACCAAATCAAATTTATTTTTGGCACACATCATAATTAGACCGCTCTTGATCGATGTTGTGAATCTGGGTAAGATTGATCAAAAATCTCGGAAGTTATAGATCAGCAAAAGTGGTGTTATTGGCCCCGAGGGGGTATTGTAGTGCGCGCAAAATAAGAGCTAGAGCAACGAAATTTGGAAAGTAGATTTGTTTTGTTTGTACGCTATACGAGTTTGTTTTAGATTTTACAATTTCCTCTCCTGACCCCCGCAATTTGAAAAAAACGATTATTAAGCACAATTTTCAACCGATCAAATTTATTTTACGCACACATAAGTTGACCATTCTTCATCTAAGTTGTGAATTTCGTTAAAATTAAACAATAAACACGGAAGTTATACAACATTAAGTACCGCGATATAGAGCGTGGGGGGTTAAAAGGTGCGCGCCCACCTTTTAGCTCACCGAGCTCTGTAGCGCGGTTCTTAATGCTGTAGAGCTTCCGTGTTTATTGTTCAATCTTAACGAAACAAAGTATATCAATAATTGTCCAATTATTATGTGTGCAAAAAATAAATTTAATCGGTTTAAAATTGTGCTAAATAATCGATTTTTTCGAATTGCGTGAGTCAGGGGACGAAGTTACAAAATCTAATATCAATTCATATAGTGCACGAACATAACGAAATTTGCTTGCACTAGCTCTTATTTTGCGCGCACCACTAAACCCTCCACGCTCCATAACACTACGTTTAAGGATGTATAACTTCCGCGTTTTTTAATAAATCTTAACAAGATTCACAATATAGATTAGGAATAGTCTAATTAAGATGTGTGCTTAAAAGAACTTCAATCAGTTGAAAATTGTGCATAATAATGCTTTTTTTTCGAATTTCGTGGGTCAGGGGAGGAAATTGAAAAATCATAATCTTGATTTTTATTTCGGTTGCTCTAGCTCTTATAGTCTCTGAGCAACAGGCGTTCATACAGACGGACGAACGGACAGACGGACAGACGGATGGACGAACATACGGACATGTCAAAATCATTTCGTCTTGTCGTCTTGATCAAGAATATATATACTTTATGGGGTCTCTGATGATTATTTCTATGTGTTACATTCTTTTGGATTTTGCACATTTTCATTAGCGCCGCTTGCCCTTTTTTATGGTAAAGGGGCTAAAAAAATTAAACAGAATATTAAATATAAAATGAGATCAAAAATTTTAATATTGCTGTCGTACAGCTTATAGTTTGATATGATCTTATTCCAAATAAACGATGTTTATTTGATTATACACAATATTTTCTTATAAGTAATTTTTTGCATTTATAAGGTTAAATTTAGTTAAAAATAGTTTTACGATGTTTTTGCATTTAAGCAATATTTTAATATAGGCTGTGCGTCTTATAACCGATATATACTATATACAGTCGAGTCCCGATTATTCGTAATTTGTAATGCCACAGGGACCAGATTTTTAACGAATTATTTTTACTAAATTCGAATTGGAGTTACTAAACAATGACTCAAAATGACATTCGTACTTTCAACAAGTGCACACAAATGTATTATGCACTCCAACGGTAGCTAGCACTCTAACTTATCTCTCATACGCGACTGCTATTTCAACAACTACTGCAACAGTAACAATTGCTCGCCCGATTGCATCGACAGCTACATCTAAATCAGCAATGCACTCTGCACCGCCAACAAAGAAAGGTTCTACCATACAAACTGTCATGGATCTCAACATATGAATAAAACGTAAATTAAGCCCGCGTCTAAAAACCATATTACTAAAAAGCCAAAACCTCCACCATTTTTTATCAGAAAAATAGTTGACTTGATTGGGAAAGATAACTTTCGCGTTATTCCACTAAATAAAGGAACAATCCAAGAGACTTTAGTTTAAATCAAAGAAGATATCTTCAGAACAGTGACCAAGTTCCTCACTGACAATAACCGCAACTTTAACACATATCAGGTTAAAAGTAGCAAAAGCCTGCACGTGGGTTTCAAAAGCATTGAATTAGATGTAAGCTCCATCGATATTACAGAAGCGCTGAAGGTACAGGGCTTCATTGCAGAGTCGGTAATGAATATTCTAAGCAAAGAAACAAGTAAGAAGTCTGTAGTCGAGTGTACCCGACTACGAGAGCCCCTTTGCCTACATATTCAGCCATAAACACACATACTCATACATACACACAGTTCTGCACGTACTTAGCCATTGCTCGCACCTTTTAGCACCCCACACTCTATAGCGCGATACTTAATGTTGTATAACTTCCGTGTTTATTGTTCAATTTTAACGAAATTCACAACGTAGATGAAGACACATTTGCTGTTCTATAACTTCCGAGATTTTTGATCAATCTTACCCAGATTCACAACATGGATCAAGAATGGTCTAATTATGATGTGTGCCCAAAATAAATTTGATCGGTTGAAAATTGTGCTAAATAATCTATATTTTTGAATTGCGGGGGTCAGGGGAGGAAATTGAAAAATCAAAAACAAACTTGTACAGCGTAGGAAAATGATAAGTCTAGGTTTAAAATTTGGTTGGTCTAGCTCTTATAGTCTCTGAGAAACAGTCGTTCATACGGACGGATGGACGGACGGACGGACGGATGGACGGACGGACGGACAGACAGACGGACAGGCCTAGATCAACTCGTCTTGTCGTCCTGATTCAAGAATATATATACTTAATGGGGTCTCCGATGATTATTTCTATGTGTTACATACTTTTGGATTTTGCATATTTCCAATAGCTCCGCTTTGCTCTTTTTTACAAAAAGGCAAAGGGGCTAACAAGTAAGAAGTCTGTAGTCGAGTGTTCCCGACTACGAGAGCCTCTTTGCCTACATATGCAGCCATAAACACACATACTCATACATACACACAGTTCTGCACGTACTTAGCCATTGCGCGCACCTATTAACCCCTCACGCTCTAAATCGCGGTACTTAATGTTGTATAACTTCCATGTTTATTGTTCGATTTTAACAAAATTTACAACGTAGATGAAGAATGGTCTACTGAATATGTGTGCGTAATAGAAATTTGATCGGTTAAAATTGTACCTTATAATCGGTTTTTTCGAGTTGCGTGGGTCAGGGGAGGAAATTTGAAAATCTAAAACAAACTTGCTTAACATAGCAAATCTACGTTCCAAATTTCGTTGCTCTAGCTCTTATTTTGCGCGCACTACAATACCCCCCCGGGGCCAATATTGCCACTTTTGATGATCTATAACTTCCGAGATTTTTGATCAATCTTACCCAGATTCACAGCATGGATCAAAAGTGGTTTATATATGATGTGTGCCAAAAATAAATTTGATCGGTTGAAAATTGTGCTTAATAATCTATTTTTTCGAATTGCGGTGGTCAGGGGAGGTAATTATAAAATTCAAAACAATCTTGTACAGCGTACGAACATAACGAATCTTGATTTCAAATTTGGTTGCTCTAGCTCTTATAGTCTCTGAGAAACAGGTGTTCATACGGACGGATGGACGGACGGACGGACGGACGGACGGCACGAGACAGACGGACAGGGCTAGATCAACTCGTCTTGTCGTCTTATGGGGTCTCCGATGATTATTTCTATGTGTTACATACTTTTGGATTTTGCATATTTCCAATAGCTCCGCTTTGCTCTTTTTTTACAAAAAAGGCAAAGGAGCTAAAAAAACGATTATTAATCACAATTTTTAACCGATTGAATTTCTTTTTGACACACATCATAACTAGACCATTCTTGATCTATCTTGTAAATCTAAGTAAAATTGATTAAAGAACTCGGAAGTTATATATAATTAAAAGTGGTGTTGTGGAGCCCGGCACACATCATGATTAGACCATCCGCGCACTTGATTTCGTTTTTCAATCAAAATTTGATACACGTTCTTTGATCCATTTTTCTGAATAGGTAAAAATCGAAGACGATACAAAACACGTGCAAGCAAAGCAGCTTTCAACAATTAACTGAACATTAAAAATGGCAGAGCTTGTCGGCATAAGTGATAGACATGAGTACAACATAGCGCCACAAAAAAATTTAAATTCAAATATACGTACCCCGCGAAAATTCAAAATTCGCGATACTCTTAAACACAATTCACAATTGTGAATCTGGGTAAGATTGATTAAAGAAACTCGGAAGTTATACATCATTAAAAGTGGTGTTATGGTGCCTGGGGGCTAAATTAGTTCGCGCAAAATAAGAGCTAGAGCAACCAAATTTGGAAACTGGATCCGTTATGTTCGTGCGCCATATGAGAATTTTTCGGATTTTTTAATATTTTCCCTTGACCCACGCAAAATGAAAAAAATTTTCAACCGATGAAATTTCTTTTTCGCACACATAATAATTAGACTGTTTTTTACCGACGTTGTGGATTTTGCTAGGATTCGGTAAGAAACACGGAAGCTATTGAACATTAAGTATCTTGCTAGGGGGCTAAAAGGCGCGCGCAATGGCGTAAAGTACGTGTAAAACTGTATGCATGTGTGAGTATGTGTGTGTATGGCTGTGTATGTTGGCAAAGGGGTTATTGTAGTCGGGCTCACTCGACTACAGACTTTTAACTTGTTAGCCCCTTTGCCATTTTGTAAAAAAGAGCGAAGCGGAGCTATTGGAAATATGCAAAATCCAAAAGTATGTAACACATAGATATAATCATCGGAGACCCCATAAAGTATATATATTCTGAATCAGGACGACAAGACGAGTTCATCTAGCCCTGTCTGTCTGTCTGTCCGTCCGTCCGTCCATCCGTCCGTCCGTCCGTCCGACCGTATGAACGCTTGTTTCTCAGAGACTATAAGAGCTAGAGCAACCAAACTTGAAATCAAGATTCGGCTATGTTCGTACGCTGTACAAGTTTGTTTTTGATTTTTCAATTTCCTCCCCTGACCACCGCAATTCGAAAAAATCGATTATTTAGCACAATTTTCCACCAATCAAATTTATTTTTGGCACACATCATAATTAGACCGCTCTTGAATCTTCTTCTGAATCAGGACGATAAGACGAGTTTATCTAGCCCTGTCCGTCTGTCTGTCCGTCCGTCCGTCCGTATGAACGCCTGTTTCTCAGAGACTTAAGAGCTAGAGCAACCAAACTTGAAATCAAGATTCTTTATGTTCGTACATGTACAAGTTTGTTTTTGATTTTTCAATTTCCTCCCCTGACCACCGCAATTCGAAAAAATCGATTATTTAGCACAATTTTCCACCAATCAAATTTATTTTTGGCACACATCATAATTAGACCGCTCTTGATCGATGTTGTGAATCTGGGTAAGATTGATCAAAAATCTCGGAAGTTATAGATCAGCAAAAGTGGTGTTATTGGCCCCGAGGGGGTATTGTAGTGCGCGCAAAATAAGAGCTAGAGCAACGAAATTTGGAATGTAGATTTGTTTTGTTTGTACGCTATACGAGTTTGTTTTAGATCATCATAATTAGACCGCTCTTGAATCTTCTTCTGAATCAGGACGATAAGACGAGTTTATCTAGCCCTGTCCGTCTGTCTGTCCGTCCGTCCGTCCGTCCGTCCGTATGAACGTATGAAAAGTGGTGTTATTGGCCCCGAGGGGGTATTGTAGTGCGCGCAAAATAAGAGCTAGAGCAACGAAATTTGGAATGTAGATTTGTTTTGTTTGTACGCTATACGAGTTTGTTTTAGATTTTTCAATTTCCTCTCCTGACCCCCGCAATTTGAAAAAAACGATTATTAAGCACAATTTTCAACCGATCAAATTTATTTTACGCACACATATTAAGTTGACCATTCTTCATCTAAGTTGTGAATTTCGTTAAAATTAAACAATAAACACGGAAGTTATACAACATTAAGTACCGCGATATAGAGCGTGGGGGGTTAAAAGGTGCGCGCCCACCTTTTAGCTCACCGAGCTCTGTAGCGCGGTTCTTAATGCTGTAGAGCTTCCGTGTTTATTGTTCAATCTTAACGAAACAAAGTATATCAATAATTGTCCAATTATTATGTGTGCAAAAAATAAATTTAATCGGTTTAAAATTGTGCTAAATAATCGATTTTTTCGAATTGCGTGAGTCAGGGGACGAAGTTACAAAATCTAATATCAATTCATATAGTGCACGAACATAACGAAATTTGCTTGCACTAGCTCTTATTTTGCGCGCACCACTAAACCCCCCACGCTCCATAACACTACGTTTAAGGATGTATAACTTCCGCGTTTTTTAATAAATCTTAACAAGATTCACAATATAGATTAGGAATAGTCTAATTAAGATGTGTGCTTAAAAGAACTTCAATCAGTTGAAAATTGTGCATAATAATGCTTTTTTTCGAATTTCGTGGGTCAGGGGAGGAAATTGAAAAATCATAATCTTGATTTTTATTTCGGTTGCTCTAGCTCTTATAGTCTCTGAGCAACAGGCGTTCATACAGACGGACGGACGGACAGACGGACAGACGGATGGACGAACATACGGACATGTCAAAATCATTTCGTCTTGTCGTCTTGATCAAGAATATATATACTTTATGGGGTCTCTGATGATTATTTGTATGTGTTACATTCTTTTGGATTTTGCACATTTCCATTAGCGCCGCTTTCCCTTTTTTATGGTAAAGGGGCAAAAAAAATTAAACAGAATATTAAATATAAAATGAGATCAAAAATTTTAATATTGCTGTCGTACAGCTTATAGTTTGTTTAAAACCGATCAAATTGATATGAACTTATTCCAAATAAACGATGTTTATTTGATTATACACAATATTTTCTTATAAGTAATTTTTTGCATTTATAAGGTTAAATTTAGTTAAAAATAGTTTTACGATGTTTTTGCATTTAAGCAATATTTTAATATAGGCTGTGCGTCTTATAACCGATATATACTATATACAGTCGAGTCCCGATTATTCGTAATTCGTAATACCACAGGGACCAGATTTTTTACGAATTATTTTTACTAAATTCGAATTGGAGTTACTAAACAATGACTTAAAATGACATTCGTACTTTCAACAAGTGCACACAAATGTATTATGCACTCCAACGGTAGCTAGCACTCTAACTTATCTCTCATACGCGACTGCTATTTCAACAACTACTGCAACAGTAACAATTGCTCGCCCGATTGCATCGACAGCTACATCTAAATCAGCAATGCACTCTGCACCGCCAACAAAGAAAGGTTCTACCATACAAACTGTCATGGATCTCAACATATGAATAAAACGTAAATTAAGCCCGCGTCTAAAAACCATATTACTAAAAAGCCAAAACCTCCACCATTTTTTATCAGAAAAATAGTTGACTTGATTGGGAAAGATAACTTTCGCGTTATTCCACTAAATAAAGGAACAATCCAAGAGACTTTAGTTTAAATCAAAGAAGATATCTTCAGAACAGTGACCAAGTTCCTCACTGACAATAACCGCAACTTTAACACATATCAGGTTAAAAGTAGCAAAAGCCTGCACGTGGGTTTCAAAGGCATTGAATTAGATGTAAGCTCCATCGATATTACAGAAGCGCTGAAGGTACAGGGCTTCATTGCAGAGTCGGTAATGAATATTCTAAGCAAAGAAACAAGTAAGAAGTCTGTAGTCGAGTGTACCCGACTACGAGAGCCCCTTTGCCTACATATTCAGCCATAAACACACATACTCATACATACACACAGTTCTGCACGTACTTAGCCATTGCTCGCACCTTTTAGCACCCCACACTCTATAGCGCGATACTTAATGTTGTATAACTTCCGTGTTTATTGTTCAATTTTAACGAAATTCACAACGTAGATGAAGACACATTTGCTGTTCTATAACTTCCGAGATTTTTGATCAATCTTACCCAGATTCACAACATGGATCAAGAATGGTCTAATTATGATGTGTGCCCAAAATAAATTTGATCGGTTGAAAATTGTGCTAAATAATCGATATTTTTGAATTGCGGGGGTCAGGGGAGGAAATTGAAAAATCAAAAACAAACTTGTACAGCGTAGGAAAATGATAAGTCTAGGTTTAAAATTTGGTTGGTCTAGCTCTTATAGTCTCTGAGAAACAGTCGTTCATACGGACGGATGGACGGACGGACGGACGGATGGACGGACGGACGGACAGACAGACGAACAGGGCTAGATCAACTCGTCTTGTCGTCCTGATTCAGAATATATATACTTTATGGGGTCTCCGATGATTATTTCTATGTGTTACATACTTTTGGATTTTGCATATTTCCAATAGCTCCGCTTTGCTCTTTTTTACAAAAAGGCAAAGGGGCTAAAAAGCCGCAACCAATGTTCAGAGGCGAATTCGAACCGGATACCCACGCACTTAAAAAGAACGAAGTGCATCCAATTTATAAAATCCAGCTTCGACTGCACCGCAGAATCACGGTGGAAGAGCCACACCAGAGAAATAACCGGTACAGTGCGCAAACCGTCAAGAGTACGGCCATAGAAAGTCCTATTCCACGCTTCGCCCTGTATGTAGAGCATGTGGCGAGCTTCACGATTCTGCAAGGTGCGATTTAATAGGGATAACTCCAGCACCAAGAAGTGTGGTAACTGTGGTTGTAACCATACAGCAAACTACCGAGGTTATCCGGTGTATAAAGATTTAAAATGCACTTCCAAAGTTGTTCTAGGCCCCCCAATCTAATAGAAATGTAACATTTGTAGATACATTCACACCATCCTAATTTAATGAAAACGTCATATTTGCAAAGGCACTTAATTCAAATCCGGAAAGCCGTGCAAACATAATTCGTTCACTATGTGCAGCTCATAAGGTTTAAAAACACGCACAGCAACAAAAAGTACTCCCTCAACACAGCATCGAAACTGTATTAATGGACCTGCACCACACCAACATGAAAGAATTCATGACATTTATGCGCACGACTATGCAAGACCTAATGCGCAATCAAAATTTTTTAATCCATCTTCTATGGCACAAATCACCCAGACGGGAAAGCACACGGTGGTACTGGAATTCTAATTAAAAATCATATTAAACACGCCTTTTGCGATGACTTTGCCACAGATTACCTGCAAACAATATCTGTTGATATACACGCGTCCAAATGCAATCAAACTCTTGCCGCTTTGTACTTCCTACACAATATTCGAACACGAATTTATGCAATTTTTAAACACTTGGGCGAACGTTTCATACTGTCAGGTCCCTTCAACGTCTATCACACTCGCTGGGGATCTCGGCTCATGACCCCTAAAGGAAACAGTTGTATAACGCAATCACAGAAGCTAGTAATAAACTTAACTTCGGTTCCCCGGACGACCTACATACTGGCCAACAGGGCCAAAAAAATTGCCTTACTTGATCGACTTCGCAGTAACAAAAAATATTCCTCACTATCGGATAACAGCAGAATCTCTTCCAGATCTTTCATCGGACCAGCAGCGATAAAGACAGAGCATCTGTATTTTCACGCACCTCCAAAATGTATTCCTACCAAACCCTACAACGAATGTATTTCCAGATGACAATCACTTGACGCATTCTTCAATCTTGTTTAGTACGCATGCTATAACTAAAACAATAAAAACAAGTAAGAAGTCTGTAGTCGAGTGTACCCGACTACGAGAACCCCTTTGCCTACATATACAGCCATACACACACATACTCATACATACACACAGTTCTGCACGTACTTAGCCATTGCGCGCACCTTTTAACCCACCACGCTCTATATCGCGGTACTTAATGTTGTATAACTTCCGTGTTTATTGTTCAATTTGAACGAAATTCACAACGTAGATGAAAAATGGTCTACTCAATATGTGTGCGTAAAAGAAATTTGATGGGTTGAAAATTGTGCTTAATAATCGATTTTTTCGAATTGCGGGGGTCAGGGGAGGAAATTGAAAAATCAAAAACAAACTTGTACAGCGTATGAAAATAACGAATCTAGATTTCAAGTTTGGTTGCTCTAGCTCTTAAGTCTCTGAGAAACAGGCGTTCATACGGACGGACGGACGGACGGACGGACAGACAGACGGACAGGGCTAGATGAACTCGTCTTGTCGTCCTGATTCAAGAATATATATACTTTATGGGGTCTCCGATGATTATTTCTATGTGTTACATACTTTTGGATTTTGCATATTTCCAATAGCTCCGCTTTGCTCTATTTTTACAAAAAAGGCAAAGGGGCTAACAAGTAAGAAGTCTGTAGTCGAGTGTACGCGACTACGAGAGCCCCTTTGCCTACATATACAGCCATAAACACACATACTCATACATACATACAGTTCTGCACGTACTTAGCCATTTTAGCCTCCCACGCTCTATATCGCGGTACTTATTGTTGTATAGCTTCCGTGTTTATTGTTCAATTTTAACGAAATTCACAACGTAGATTAAAAATGTTCTACTTAATATGTGTGTGTAATAGAAATTTGATCGGTTAAAAATTTTACCATATAATCGATTTTTTCAAATTGCGATGGTCAGGGGAGGAAATTGAAAAACCTACAACAAACTCGTATAGCGAACGAACATAACAAATCTACGTTCCAAATTTCGTTTCTCTAGCTCATATTTTGCGCGCACTACTATTCCCTCCCTGGTCCCATAATGCCACTTTTGATGATGTATAACTTACGAGATTTTTGATCAACCTTACCCAGATTCACAAAATCGCTCAAGAATGGTCTAATTATAATGTGTATCAAAAATAAATTTGATCGGTTGAAAATTTTGCCTAATAATCGTTTTTATTCGAATTGCGTGGGTCAGGGGAGGAAATTGAGAAATCTAAAACAAACTCGTATAGCGTACAAACATAACAAATCTACGTTCCAAATTTCGTTGGTCTAGCTCTTATTTTGCGCGCACTACTATACCCCCCGGGGCCAATAACGCCACTTTTGCTAATCTATAACTTCCGAGATTTTTGATCAATCTTACCCAGATTCACAACATGGATCAAGAACGGTCTAGTAATGATGTGTGCCAAAAATAAATTTGATCGGTTGAAAATTGTGGTTAATAATCGATTTATTCGAATTGCGGTGGTCAGGGGAGGAAATTGAAAAATCCAAAACAAACTTGAAGAGCGTACAAAAATGATAAATCTAGATTTCAAGTTTGGTTACTCTAGCTCTTATAGTCTCTGAGAAACAGGCGTTCATACGGACGGACGGACGGACAGACAGACGGACAGGGCTATATCAACTCGTCTTGTCGTCCTAATTCAGAATATATATACTTTATGGGGTCTCCGATGATTATTTCTATGTGTTACATACTTTTGGATCTTGCACATTTCCAATAGCTCCGCTTTGCTTCTTTTTTACAAAAAGGCAAAGGGGCTAACAACTGCAACCCAAGAAGTCACCAGAGCACGACCAATCAATAAATTATAGTTGGCCTCCCTCAACGCGCAGTTCATACTATCTGCCTGTTCTTGAACGCGACTACCAAACTCGGTTACTTTCCAGATAGGTGAAAAAAAACTATCATCATGATATCTAATCCCCGAAAGAATCACACGGTTCCCGTATCATATAGACCTATAAGTATCTCATCGTGTCTATCTAGACTTTTTGAAAAATGCATACTGCGATACATTATCTATATACCTAAACAAACACAGAAAATTTCTAACACACCAATTTTGCATCCGTTAAAACCATGAAATCATCGAGCAAGTCAATCGAATAACGTCAACTATTCTCATGGTATTTGAACATCGGGAGTACTGCTCAGCGATCTTTCTTGACGTGGCTCAAACCTTTGACAGAGTCTGGTTAGATGGTCTAATGTACAAAGTAAAAACAATCCTCCCTAAGTACTTTCACAACCTCTTAGTGTCATACCTCTACAAAAGAATATTCTTTGTGCGATGCAACTTGGCGATGCCTGAAGGCCACATCACAAAAGCTAGAGTTCCTCAAAGCAGTGTACTTGGTTCTAATCTATATTTACTTTACACATCGGATATTCCTACAAGTAGCAAATTGTTATTATCCATATTTGCCGACGATACCGCACTGAAAATGAGAAGTGGCTGTCTGACTGTCGCATAAAAGCTAACGAGCAGAAAATCAAGCATGTTACGTTTACCCTTAATAGACATGACTCTCCTTCACCCTCACTAAACCTCGGTGTACACTTCGACAGCACATAGAAAGGAAATAAAAACCACTAAAGTTGAGGGCCATAAGCCTCCAATGGCTAATCAGATGCACACATTACACCCAGTTACAATTGTAATTGCTACTTAAGATAGAATTGGGGAGTTGTGTAAATTATTGTTTGTCTCGTTAAAGAAGTACAATAAATAGAGGCAAGTAACTGCTCAACAGAAAATATTGTGACATCTGCTGAAGTCGAAACTTCAGCTTTTCCCGAGGGTGTGGTTTTTGTTGCAGTGTTCACTTCTACAACATTTTTCGCTCGAATATAAGAACAAATCTAAGTTGTATGTATAGGTGTGCTAACAGGACTCTGAAAGCAAATCCAATTCATTTCCTGAATTCGTAATACAACCATAGCGACTTATCTTATGTATGTCAAAAGTTTGGGCAAGTGCAAAATATGCTTGGTCTATAATTGAATATATCATGTCAATGCTCTGCAAAATGCGCAGTGTGCCATACATGGCACCTGGATAGGACGACATGCTAGATACATAGATGCCTCCCAACAAAAGAAAGTGTGTTACAGAAAGCTTCACAGACATCATGAATTCTGTATATAATGTGTCTCGCTTGCATGTGCCACCCAAGGACAGGACAAAAACCAAATATAACAAGAAAGAAGTCTGTAGTCGAGTGTAACCGACTACGAGAGCACCTTTGCCTACATATACAGCCATACACACACAAACTCATACATACACACAGTTCTGCACGTACGTAGCTTTTGCACGCAGCTTTTAGCCCCACACGCTCTATAGCGCGGTACTTAATGTTGTCTAACTTCCGAGTTTATTGTTCAATTTTAACGAATTCACAACGTAGATAAAAATGGTCTACTAAATATGTTTGCGTAAATGAAATTTGATCGGTTAAAAATTGTATCTGAAAATCGATTTTTTCAAATTACGGGGGTCAGGGTAGGAAATTGAAAAATCTAAAACAAACTCGTATAGCGTACGAACATAACAAATCTACATTCCAAATTTCGTTGCTCTAGCTCTTCTTTTGCGCGCACTATTATACCCCCCAGGGGCCCATAATGCCACTTTTGCTGATCTATGACTTCCGAGATTTTTAATCAATCTTTTCCAGATTCACAACATCGATCAAGAGCGGTCTAATTATGATGTGTGCCAAAAATAAATTTGATCGGTGGAAAATTGTGCTTAATAATCAATTTTTTCGAATTGCGAGGGTCAGGGGAGGAAATTGAAAAATCAAAAACAAACTTGTACAGCGTAGGAAAATGATAAATCTAGGTTTAAAATTGGGTTGCTCTAGCTCTTATAGTCTCTGAGAAACAGGCGTTCATACGGACGGACGGACAGACAAACGGACATGGCTAGATCAACTCGTCTTGTCGTCCTGATTCAGAATATGTATACTTTATGGGGTCTCCGATGATTATTTCTATGTGTTACATACTTTTGGATTTTGCATATTTCCAATAGCTCCGCTTTGCTCTTTTTTACAAAAAGGCAAAGGGGCTAACAAGTAAGAAGTCTGTAGTCGAGTTTACCCGACTACGAGAGCCCCTTTGCCTACATATGCAGCCATAAACACACAAACTCATACATACACACAGTTCTGCACGTACGTAGCCATTGCACACACCTTTTAGCCCCCCACGCTCTATATCGCGGTACTTATTGTTGTATAACTTCCGAGTTTAATGTTCAATTTTAACGAAACTCATAATGTAGATAAAAATGGTCTACTTAATATGTGTGCGTAAAAGAAATTTGATCGGTTGAAAATTGTATCTGAAAATCGATTTTTTCAAATAACGGGGTGTCAGGGTAGGAAATTGGAAAATCTAAAACAATCTCGTATAGCGTACGAACATAACAAATCTACATTCCAAATTTCGTGGCTCTAGCTCTTATTTTGCACGCACTACTATACCACCCCGGGTCCCATAACACCACTTTTGCTGATCTATAACATACGAGATTTTTGATCAACCTTACCCAGATTCACAACATCGATCAAGAATGGTCTAATTATAATGTGTATCAAAAATAAATTTGATCGGTTGAAAATTGTGCTTAATAATCGTTTTTTTCGAATTGCGGCGGTCAGGGGAGGAAATTGAAAAATCCAAAACAAAGTCGTGTAACGTACGAACATCACAAATGTACGTTCCAAATTTCGTTGCTCTAGCTCTTATTTTTCGCGCACTACTATACCACCAAGGGGCCCATAACGCCGCTTTTGCTAATCTATAACTTCCGAGATTTTTGATCAATCTTACTTAGATTCACAACATGGATCAAGAGCGGTCTAGTTATGATGTGTGCCAAAAATAAATTTGATCGGTTGAAAATTGTGCTAAATAATCGATTTTTTCGAATTGCGGGGGTCAGGGGAGGAAATTGAGAAATCAAAAAAAAACTTGTACAGCGTACGAAAATGATAAATCTAGGTTTTAAATTTGGTTGCTCTAGCTCTTATAGTCTCTGAGAAACAGGCGTTCATACGGACGGACGGACGGACGGATGGACGGACGGACGGACGGTCGGACGGACGGTCGGACAGACAGACGAACAGGGCTAGATCAACTCGTCTTGTCGTCCTGATTCAGAATAAATATACTTTATGGGGTCTCCGTTGATTATTTCTATGTGTTACATACTTTTGGATTTTGCATATTTCCAATAGCTCCGCTTTGCTCTTTTTTACAAAAAGGCAAAGGGGCTAATAACAAGTAAGAAGTCTGTAGTCGAGTGTACGCGACTACGAGAGCCCCTTTGCCTACATATTCAGCCATACACACACATACTCATACATACATACAGTTCTGCACGTACGTAGCTTTTGCACGCACCTTTTAGCCCCCACGCTCTATAGCGCGGTACTTAATGTTGTCTAACTTCCGAGTTTATTGTTCAATTTTAACGAATTCACAACGTAGATAAAAATGGTCTACTTAATATGAGTGCGTAAAGAAATTTGATCGGTTAAAAATTGTATCTGAAAATCGATTTTTTTCAATATGCGGTGTTCAGGGTAGGAAATTGGAAAATCTAAAACAATCTCGTATAGCGTACGAACATGACAAATCTACGTTCCAAATTTCGTTGCTCTAGCTCTTATTTTGCGTGCACTACTATCCCCCTCCGGGGCCCGTAATACCACTTTTGATGATCTATAACTTCCGAGAATTTTGATCAATCTTACCCAGATTCACAACATGGATCAAAAGTGGTCTATTTATGATGTGTGCCAAAAATAAATTTGATCGGTTGAAAATTGTGCTTAATAATCGTTTTTTTTCGAATTGCGAGGGTCAGGGGAGGAAATTGAAAAATCCAAAACAAACTTGTACAGCGTACGAATATGATAAATCTAGGTTTAAAATTTGTTTGCTCTAACTCTTATAGTCTCTGAGAAACAGGCGTTCATACGGACGGATGGACGGACGGACGGACGGACGGACGGACAGACAGACGGACAGGGCTAGATCAACTCGTCTTGTCGTCCTGATTCAGAATATATATACTTTATGGGGTCTCCGATGATTATTTCTATGTGTTACATACTTTTGGATTTTGCATATTTCCAATAGCTCCGCATTGCTCTTTTTTTACAAAAAGGCAAAGGGGCTAAAAATGTGCTATGTACGAAATAGTAAGAAAAACTAATTTATCACATTAATTTATGCACTATCGCACTTCTTAATAGTCGTGTTTCTCGTATTGCGGGAGTCACGGGAGGAAATTCAAAAAGAGAAACTCATATAGCGTGCGAGAATAACAAATCTAGAATTCAAGTTTGGTTGCTCTAGCTTTTATAGTCTCTGAGGACACGGCTAGCTCAAACTCGTCTTATCGTCCTGATCAAGAATATATATACTTTCTTGGGTCTCCGATGATTCTGTCTATCTGTTACATACTTTTCGATTTTGCACAAATCCAATTGTTCCCTTAAGGCAGAGGTAGTTAACACAAAGCATTGGCTGCTGGAACCTTTGGCTCGGAGATTTCTTTTGGTCCTATCTAAGATTACTATTTATAATGAAACTATAAATTGTTGTAATGATTCGATCGGAGGGAATGTGCAGACGCTGGGTTGGTGACTGGGAACCAAATTTACACTGATTGGCGGTAGGAGTCCACTATGGGTTAGGTTTACCCCGCAGAGTGGTCATAGGGCCACGTGGTTGTAAATTTTAGATTATAGAATTTCTTCCCCGGATCACCAGAATTCGAAAAAAACGATTATTAAACACAATTTTCAACCGATAGAATTTCTTTTTTGCACAGATCATAACTAGACCATTCTTGATCTATGATGTGAATCTGGGTAAGATTGATCAAATAAAGTCGGAAGTTATACATCATTAAAAGTGCAGTTATGGAGCGCGCAATATAAGAGCTAGAGCAACCAAATTTGGAATCTGGATTCGTTATATTCGTGTGGCATACGAGTATTTTTCGGATTTTTAGCCCGTTTGCCTTTTTGTAAAAAAAGAGCAAAGCGGAGCTATTGGAAATGTGCAAAATCCAAAAGTATGTAACACATAGAAATAATCATCGGAGACCCCATAAAGTATATATATTCTGAATCAGGACGACAAGACGAGTTCATCTAGCCCTGTCCGTCTGTCTGTCTGTCCGTCTGTCCGTCTGTCCGTCTGTATGAACGCCTGTTTCTCAGAGACTATAAGAGCTAGAGCAACCAAACTTGAAATCTAGATTCGTTATGTTCGTACGCTGTACAAGTTTGTTTTTGATTTTTCAATTTCCTCCCCTGACCCCCGCAAATCGAAAAAAACGATTATTAAGCACAATTTTCAACCGATCAAATTTATTTTTGGCACACATCATAATTAGACCATTCTTGATCGATGTTGTAAATCTGGGTAAGAGTGATCAAAAATCTCGGAAGTTATAGATCATCAAAAGTGGCGTTTTGGGCCCCGGGGGGGTATAGTAGCGCGCGCAAAATAAGAGCTAGAGCAACGAAATTTGGAACGTAGATTTGTTATGTTCGTACGCTATACGAGTTTGTTTTTGATTTTTGAATTTTCTCCCCTGACCACCGCAAATCGAAAAAAACGATTATTAAGCAAAATTTTCAACCGATCAAATTTATTTTTGGCCATTCTTGATCGAAGATGTGAATCTGGGTGGGACTGATCAAAAATCTCGGAAGTTATAGATCATCAAAAGTGGCGTTATGGGCCCTGGGGGGTATAGTAGTGCGCGCAAAATAAGAGCTTGAGCAACGAAATTTGGAACGTAGATTTGTTATGTTTGTACGCTATACGAGTTTGTTTTGGATTTTTCAATTTCCTCCCCTGACTCCCGCAATTTGACTAAATCGATTATAAGGTACAATTTTTAACCGATCCAATTTCTTTATCGCACACATATTGAGTATTATACAACATTAAGTACCGCGCTGTAGATCGTGGGGGGTTAAAAGGTGCGCTCAATGGCTAAGTACGTGGAGAACTGTGTGTATGTATGAGTATGTGTGTGTGTATGGCTGAATATGTAGGCAAAGGGGCTCTCGTAGTCGGGTACACTCGACTATAGACTTCTTACTTGTTTCAAATTTCGGTAGTCAGGGGAGGAAATTTGAAAATCCAGAATAAACTCGTATAGCGTACAAACATTACAAATCCACGTTCCAAATTTCGTTGCTCCAGCTCTTATTTTGCGCGCACTACCAGCCACCCCCCCCCCCCCACGACGATCTTTACACCACTGTTGGTGTTGTATAACTTCCGAGATTTTGATCAATCTTACCCACATTCATATCATGGATCAAGAGTGGTATAATTATGATGTGTGCCAAAAATAAATATGATCGGTTGAAAATTGTGCTTAATAATCGATTTTTTCGAATTGCTGTGGTCAGGGGAGGAAATTCAAAAATCAAAAACAAATTCGTATAACCTACGAATATAACGAATCTAGATTTCAAGTTTGGTTGCTCTAGCTCTTATAGTCTCTGAGAAACAGGCGTTCTAATAGACGGACAGACGGACAGGGCTAGATCAACTCGTCTTGTCGTCCTGATTCAGAATATATATACTTTATGGGGTCTCCGATGATTATTTCTATGTGTTACATACTTTTGGATTTTGCACATTTCCAATAGCTCCGCTTTGCTTCTTTTTTACAAAAAGGCAAAGGGGCTAAAAACGATTGTTAAGCACAATTTTCAACCGATGAAATTTGTTTTTCGCACACAAAATAATTAGACTGTTTTTTACCAACGTTGTGGATTTTGCTAGGATTGGGTAAGAAATACGGAAGCTATTCAACATTAAGTATCTCGCTAGGGGGCTAAAAGGCGCGCGCAATTGCGTAAAGTACGTGTAAAACTGTATGTATGTGTGAGTATGTGTGTGTATGGTTGTGTATGTTGGCAAAGGGGCTATTGTAGTCGGGTTCACTCGACTACAGACTTTTTACTTGTTCAATATATAGGTTGTTGAAAAGACAAAACAGGTTCGTCTTTATCATCAAGTTCGATATCAATTTTAGTCGTCGACGAGTGCAGCCATGTTTCGTTATACGGTATTTACCGCTTATATGCAAAAGCTATAATGCAGAAAATTTTTTTTTATATATTCGATATTTTCTTTGTAAATCATGAGTTATATGCAAATACGTTGTACTTAAATGAATATTATAAAATAAGCCACAGGCTTAGAAGTGTACTAAAATATGTAATATATGCTGTTCGTCAGCTATAAACGAAAACATGTAAGAAATCGGTAGTCGAATGCACCCGAATACGAGAGCCCCTTTGCCTACTGACACACACATACACACTCATACTTACACACACACATAGTTATACACGTGCTTAGCCATTGCGCCCACCTTTTAGCTCACCGAGCTCTGTAGCGCGGTACTTAATGCTGTATAAATCGATTTTTTCGAATTGCGTGAGTCAGGGGACGAAGTTACAAAATCTAATATCAATTCATATAGTGCACGAACATAACAAATCTACGTTCCAAATTTGGTTGCTCTAGCTCTTATTTTGCGCGCACCACTAAACCCCCCGCGCTCCATAACACCACGTTTAAGGATGTATAACTTCCGAGTTTCTTAATAAATCTTAACGAGATTCACAATATAGATTAGGAATAGTCTAATTAAGATGTGTGCTTAAAAGAACTTCAATCAGTTGAAAATTGTGCATAATAATGCTTTTTTTTCGAATTTCGTGGGTCAGGGGAGGAATTTGAAAAATCATAACGAATCTTGATTTCAATTTCGGTTGCTCTAGCTTATATAGTCTCTGAGCAACAGGCGTTCATACAGACGGACGGACGGACATACGGACAGGGCTAAATCAACTCGTCTTGTCGTCTTGATCAAGAATAAATATACTTTATCGGGTCTCTGATGATTATTTCTATGTGTTACATTCTTTTGGATTTTGCACATTTCCATTAGCGCCGCTTTCCCTTTTTTATGGCAAAGGGGCAAAAAAAATTAAACAGAATATTAAATATAAAATGAGATCAAAAATTTTAATATTGCTGTCGTACAGCTTATAGTTTGTTTAAAACCGATCAAATTGATATGAACTTATTCCAAATAAACGATGTTTTATTTGATTATACACAATATTTTCCTAGAGGTAATTTTTTGCATTTATAAGGTTAAATTTAGTTAAATATAGTTTTACGATGTTTCTGCATTTAAGCAATATTTTCATATAAGCTGTGTAAAACCATATCACTAAAAAGCCAAAACCTCCACCACTTTTTATCAGAAAAATAGTTGACTTAATTGGGAAAGATAACTTTCGCGTTATTCCACTAAATAAAGGAAAAATCCAAGAGACTTAAGTTTAAATCAAAGAAGATATCTTCAGTTCCTCACTGACAATAACCGCAACTTTAACACATATCAGGTTAAAAGTAGCAAAAGCCTGCAGGTGGGTTTCAAAGGCATTGAATTAGATGTAAGCTCCACCGATATTACAGAAGCGCTGAAGGTACAGGGCTTCATTGCAGAGTCGGTAATGAATATTCTAAGCAAAGAAAAAAGCCGCAACCAATGTTCAGAGTCGAATTCGAACCGGATACCCACGCACTTAAGAAGAACGAAGTGCATCCAATTTATAAAATCCAGCTTCGATTGCACCGCTGTATCACGGTGGAAGAGCCACACCACAGAAAAGAACCGGTACAGTGCGCAAACCGTCAAGAGTACGGCCATACAAAGTCCTATTCCACGCTTCGCCCTGTATGTAGAGCAGGTGGCGAGCTTCACGATTCTGCAAGGTGCGATTTAATAGGGATAACTCCAGCACCATGAAGTGTGGTAGCTTTGGTTGTAACTATACAGCAAACTACCAAGGCTATCCGGTGTATAAAAATTTAAAATGCACTTCCAAAGTTGTTCTAGGCCCCCCAATCTAATAGAAATGTAACATTTGTAGATACATTCACACCATCTTAATTTAATGAAAACGTCATATTTGCAAAGGCACTTAATTCAAGTCCGGAAAGCCGTGCAAACATAATTCGTTCACTATGTGCAGCTCATAAGGTTTAACAAGTAAGAAGTCTGTAGTCGAGTGTACCCGACTACGAGAGCCCCTTTGCCTACATATACAGCCATACACACACATACTCATACATACACACAGTTCTGCACGTACTTAGCCATTGCGCGCACCTTTTAGCCCCCACGCTCCATAGCGCGGTACTTAATGTTGTATAACTTCCGTGTTTATTGTTCAAATCTAACGAAATTCACAACGTAGATGGAGAATGGTCAACTTAATATGTGTGCGTAAAAGAAATTTGATCGGTTAAAAATTGTATCTGAAAATCGATTTTTTCAAATTGCGGGGGTCAGGGAAGGAAATTGAAAAATCTAAAACAAACTCGTATAGAGTACAAACAAAACAAATATACGTTCCAAATTTCGTTGCTCTAGCTCTTATTTTGCGTGCACTACTATACCCCCCCGGGGCCCAAAACGCCACTTTTGCTGATCTATAACTTCCGAGATTTTTGATCAATCTTACCCAGATTCACAACATCGATCAAGAATGGTCCAATAATGATGTGTACCAAAAATAAATTTGATCGGTTGAAAATTGTGCTTAATAATCGTTTTTTTCGATTTGCGGTGGTCAGGGGGGGAAATTGAAAAATCCAAAACAAACTCGTATAGCGTACGAACATAACAAATCTACGTTCCAAATTTCGTTGCTCTAGCTCTTATTTTGCGCGCACTACATAGCCCCCCCGGGGCCCATAACACCACTTTTGCTGATCTATAACTTCCGAGATTTTTGATCAATCTTACCAAGACTCACAACATCGATCAAGACTGGTCCAATAATGATGTGTGGCAAAAATAAATTTGATCGGTTGAAAATTGTGCTTAATAATCGTTTTTTTCGATTTGCGGGGGTCAGGGGGGGAAATTGAAAAATCCAAAACAAACTCGTATAGCGTACGAACATAACAAATCTACGTTCCAAATTTCGTTGCTCTAGCTCTTATTTTGCGCGCACTACTATACCCCCCCGGGGCCCAAAACGCCACTTTTGCTGATCTATAACTTCCGAGATTTTTGATCAATCTTACCCAGATTCACAACATCGATCAAGAATGGTCCAATAATGATGTGTACCAAAAATAAATTTGATCGGTTGAAAATTGTGCTTAATAATCGTTTTTTTCGATTTGCGGGGGTCAGGGGGGGAAATTGAAAAATCCAAAACAAACTCGTATAGCGTACGAACATAACAAATCTACGTTCCAAATTTCGTTGCTCTAGCTCTTATTTTGCGCGCACTACATAGCCCCCCCGGGGCCCATAACACCACTTTTGCTGATCTATAACTTCCGAGATTTTTGATCAATCTTACCAAGATTCACAACATCGATCAAGAATGGTCTAATAACAAGTAAGA
>JBAMBS010000445.1:0-21114 GCA_037044455.1 Zygothrica quintamaculata | reverse complement strand
TCTGAATCAGGACGATAAGACGAGTTGATCTAGCTCTGTCCGTCTGTCTGTCTGTCCGTCTGTCCGTCTGACCGTCTGTCCGTCTGTATGAACGCCTGTCTCTCAGAGACTATAAGAGCTAGAGCAACCAAACTTGAACTCTAGATTCGTTATGTTCGTAGGTTATATGAGTTTGTTTTTGATTTTAAATTTCCTCCCTTGAGCCCCGCAATTAAAAATAAGTAAGAAGTCTGTAGTCGAGTGTAGACGACTACGAGAGCCCCTTTGCCTACATATACAGCTATACACACAGTTCTGCACGTACTTAGCCATTGCGCCTTTTAGCCGCCCGCGCTCTATAGCGCGGTGCCTAATGTTGTATAACTTACGTGTTTATTGTTTAATCTTAACGAAACAATGTAGATCAGGAATGGTTTTATTAGTACGTGTGCAAAAAAGAATTTTGATCGGTTGAAAATTGTGTCTTATAATCGATTTTTTCGATTTGCGGGGGTCAGGGGAGGAAATTCGAAAATCTAAAACAAACTTGTAAAGCGTACTAACATAGCAAATCTATATTCCAAATTTCGTTGCTTTATCTCTTATTTTGGGCACACTACTATTCCCCCCGGGCCCATTAACGCCACTTTTGATGATGTATACCTTCCGAGTTTTTAAATCAATATTACCGAGAATCACATCATCGATCAAGAATGGCCTAATTATGATGTGTGCCAAAAAAACAAAAAAAACTTGTACAGCGTACGAAAATGATAAATCTAGGTTTAAAATTTGGTTGCTCCAGCTCTTATAGTCTCTGAGAAACAGGTGTTCATACGGACGGACGGACGGACAGACAGTCGGACAGGGCTAGACCGATTCAGCTAGTCGTCCTGATCAAGAATATATATACTTTATACTGATTATTTCTATGTGTTACATACTTCTGGATTTTGCACATTTCCAATAGCTCCGCTTTGCTTCTTTTTTACAAAAAGGCAAAGGGGCTAAAAAAACGATTATTTAGTACAATTTTCAACCAATCAAAATTCTATTTTTGGCACACATCATAATAAGACCATTCTTGATTTATGTTGTGAATCTGGGTAAGATTGAATTAAAAAACTCGAAAGTTATACATCATTAAATGTGGTGTTATATGGTCCTGGGGGGGCTTTAGTAGTGCGCGCAAAATAAGAGCAAGAGCAACGAAATTTGGAACGTAGATTTGTTATGTTTGTACGCTATACGAGTTTTGTTTTTAGATTTTCAAATTTCCTCCCCTGACCACCGCAATTCGAAAAAATCGATTATTAAGGCACAATTTTTAACCGATCAAAATTCTTTTTGGCACACATATTAAGTAGACTATTCGTGATCTACTTTGTAAATTTCGTTAAGATTGAACAATAAACACGGAAGTTATACAACATTAAGTACCGTGATATAGAGCGCGTGGGAGCTAAAAGGCGCACGCAATGGCTAAGTACGTGCAGAACTGTGTGTATGTATGAATATGTGTATGTATAGCTGTATATGTAGGCAACGGGGCTCTCGTAGTCGGGTACACTCGACTACAGATTTCTTACTTGTTTCTTTTTAGATGAAGCTTTACGATTTTGTCTTCGTCTTGGGTTTTCCGTGCTGTTGGACGTACTTATGGCTCTTGTATCTACTGGCTTGGCTGTAAAGATAAAGATGTCATTCATGGTCGGGGTCGGTGGACATTAATCGACAATCTTTTTCAAATCGCTAACGTTCCTAGTGAACAATTTACCACCACCCGAGATCTGAACTACATTACCTTGCCGATTGGTTACCTCGTAGGTAGTAGTGTCGAATGTGGGTGTTAGCTTATGTGGAAATACTACGTTCTTTAAGAGGACTCTGTCCCTGACTTTAATGTCAACCTCTTTTACCCTCCTGGTACTATATGCTGCCTCTTTCCCTTTGTGTTTCTTCCAAAGATCTCTGTCTTTCTCTTTTGGGTCCACCGTTTCACCAATGAAATCCTGTACGCTAGGGATTTTGTCTCTAATAACCCTGTTGAACATCAGTTCCGTGGGTGGTGCCCCCGTGGTGCCATGTGGGGTGACATTGTACATCAATACGAATTTCTGGATATCTTGTTTGTAGTTTACGTTGTTGGCATATGCAATTATCAACCATTTTACTAAAGATTTATTCATATTTTCGACTACTCCATTGGCCTGGGGCCAGTACGGTGGTGTTTACAGAAGTTGGATACCATTGTTCGCACAAAAATCTTTAAACTCGGCGCTTATGAACTGTCTGCCATTATCGGACGTTAACGTTTCAGGGAAACCGAATCTTGCAAAAATTTCTTCCATTTGTTCAATAATGGTTTTGGACATGATCGATTTGATTAAGTTGCCATTTGGCAGGGGGCCCAAAAGGTCTGTCGCAACACATTTCCATGGGCCCGTTGGAAACGGACGCCCTTCCATCGGGGATGGATTTGGAGGGATCGAAACCAAAAGGCAATCTCTGCATTCTTTTACATATTGTTCTGCATCTTTATCTAGGCATGGCCACCAAATTTTTGAACGAAGTCTTCGTTTTATTGCACTTATGCCCGGGTGTCCTTCGTGTGCGAGCTCAAGAACCGTCGCCCGAAGCCTTCGGGGTATTAACA
This sequence comes from Zygothrica quintamaculata, assembly GCA_037044455.1. NCBI lineage: Eukaryota > Metazoa > Arthropoda > Insecta > Diptera > Drosophilidae > Zygothrica > Zygothrica quintamaculata. Next base: position 18,479 of record JBAMBS010000445.1, on the reverse strand, counting down.
ATTTAGTTCCCCGTAATAAAATATCTCTGACAATTGAAAGCTCCAATCGAAATGGATAATACGGACTGGACATATTTAGGCTCCATGAGTTCCTGTTAAGGCACGTCATCGCATCGAGTATTTCCTCGTCACTAGTACTCGTTTCAGAGACTTGTGATTTAGGTATACAGGACGATACCACGCAAAACATATGCTCCTCACCAGCCCAGTCAATCTTTTTTGTTTTTTCCACCGGTGACAAGCTCGTCAAACAGCAATAATACGGCCTCTAATGCTACCGGGCTATCATCTGCAATTAGGCATGTTTTATCATGTAAATTAAAATATGACAACAACGGCACTTTGGTAATTTTAGACTTCAATCTTTGGAGTGCTTCTTCTTGCTCATCGCCCCAAACGAATACTTCGCGACTCTTTAGCAATGACTAAACCCAGGAAACTGCGTGTCTTTTCTTTATTCTTCGGAGCTCTGAACCTTGTGATGACTTTGACTTTTTCCGGGTCGACTTCAATGCCCTTGTCCGAAAAGATGTGTCCCAAAAATTTTAATCTCTGAGTTCTCACTACGCATTTATCGTCATTTAATAGCACGTTTTTGGCTCGAAATATGCTTTTAACAGCCTCCAGCAACGTATCATGTTCCTCCACATTATTTCCAAATATGATGACATCATCGATGTATTTGGACAGAGCGATAACAATTCTTCCATTAACCTTTGAAAAATCTCTGGAGCTGAGTTTACTCCAAACATAAAACGATTGTAACGGAATATACCACGGTGTGTAATAAATGTGGTGATCTCGCGACTATCCTCGTCCAACTCCAACTGGTGATATGCGTTCTTTAAGTCCAGCCGTGAGAAATATTTGGCACCCCTGAGTTTGGTCATGAACGTATCGAAAGTTGGTAATGGATAATTTTCGCGCAGTATGGCTTTGTTTGCCCGTCGCATATCTAGACATACTCGAATGTCACCATTCTCCTTGAAAGCAATTACCACCGGAGAGATCCAAGGACCCCCTTGGACCCAACACGGGTTCAATGATATTATCAGTAATTTTACTCTCCAACGCGGTTGGTACTCGTCTCATGGGTTGTTATACCGGAATTACTGACTCGTCAATGGAGAGTTTAACTACGACATTGTGACACTTGGGAAATGGAACAGCCCACTCAGCTCGATTTACGTCTAAACACAGTTTTAGAACGTTGAGTTCAATGGCCTTGTCGCGTCCCAAGAGTGATTGTTTTCCCTTTTCGATTACGTAGAAGGTAGCAATCAATTCTGCATTATTTTGCACTGAAATCGGGGTTTCGAAAACTTGCAGCACTTTGAGTATACCGTCGGATGCATAAGCGCGAAACTGTACCCCACTTATTTACGCACATTTTTATAATTTTGCATACCAACTTCCGTATATATGTATATGCATATGTATATATGTATATGTATGCACATACGTGTTTTCAGGCACAATTTGAGCGTTTGCGTGTCTCGCAATTGCAACGGTTCTTTTTCTTCTTTTTCTTTACTCTCAAATTCTTAGAGCTCGAAGCGGCACTTCTCGTTCACTTTGTACGCGTGATTTTGAGACTCTTGTGGTCGCTCTTTTTAGCCCCTTTGCCTTTTGTAAAAAAGAAGCAAAGCGGAGCTATTGGAAATGTGCAAAATCGAAAAGTATGTAACACATAGAAATAATCATCGGAGACCCCATAAAGTATATATATTCTGAATCAGGACGATAAGACGAGTTGATCTAGCTCTGTCCGTCTGTCTGTCTGTCCGTCTGTCCGTCTGACCGTCTGTCCGTCTGTATGAACGCCTGTCTCTCAGAGACTATAAGAGCTAGAGCAACCAAACTTGAACTCTAGATTCGTTATGTTCGTAGGTTATATGAGTTTGTTTTTGATTTTAAATTTCCTCCCTTGAGCCCCGCAATTAAAAATAAGTAAGAAGTCTGTAGTCGAGTGTAGACGACTACGAGAGCCCCTTTGCCTACATATACAGCTATACACACAGTTCTGCACGTACTTAGCCATTGCGCCTTTTAGCCGCCCGCGCTCTATAGCGCGGTGCCTAATGTTGTATAACTTACGTGTTTATTGTTTAATCTTAACGAAACAATGTAGATCAGGAATGGTTTTATTAGTACGTGTGCAAAAAAGAATTTTGATCGGTTGAAAATTGTGTCTTATAATCGATTTTTTCGATTTGCGGGGGTCAGGGGAGGAAATTCGAAAATCTAAAACAAACTTGTAAAGCGTACTAACATAGCAAATCTATATTCCAAATTTCGTTGCTCTATCTCTTATTTTGGGCACACTACTATTCCCCCCGGGCCCATTAACGCCACTTTTGATGATGTATAACTTCCGAGTTTTTAAATCAATATTACCGAGAATCACATCATCGATCAAGAATGGCCTAATTATGATGTGTGCCAAAAAAACAAAAAAAACTTGTACAGCGTACGAAAATGATAAATCTAGGTTTAAAATTTGGTTGCTCCAGCTCTTATAGTCTCTGAGAAACAGGTGTTCATACGGACGGACGGACGGACAGACAGTCGGACAGGGCTAGACCGATTCAGCTAGTCGTCCTGATCAAGAATATATATACTTTATACTGATTATTTCTATGTGTTACATACTTCTGGATTTTGCACATTTCCAATAGCTCCGCTTTGCTTCTTTTTTACAAAAAGGCAAAGGGGCTAAAAAAACGATTATTTAGTACAATTTTCAACCAATCAAAATTCTTTTTTGCACACATCATAATAAGACCATTCTTGATTTATGTTGTGAATCTGGGTAAGATTGAATTAAAAACACGAAAGCTATACATCATTAAATGTGGTGTTAAGTGGTCCGGGGGGGCTTTAGTAGTGCGCGCAAAATAAGAGCAAGAGCAACGAAATTTGGAATATAGATTCGGTATGTTTGTACGCTATACGAGTTTTTTTTTTAAATTTTCAAATTTCCTCTCCTGACCACCGCAATTCGAAAAAATTAGTTATTTAGCACAATTTTCAGCCGATTAAATTTCTTTGTTACACACATATTAAGTAGACTATTCGTGATCTACTTTGTAAATTTCGTTAAGATTGGACAACAAACGCGGAAGTTATACAATATTAAGTATCGTGCCATAGAGCGCGTGCGGCTAAAAGGCGCGCGCAATGGCTAAGTACGTGCAGAACTGTGTGCATGTATGATATGTGTGTATAGCTGTATATGTAGGCAACGGGGCTCTCGTAGTCGGGTACACTCGACTACAGACTTCTTACTTGTTCTTCGGTAGAGTCGTGCACGCAGATCAGGCTAAAATTAAAGAATTTGGCAGTTATCCGGATTGTCACAAGTCCCTTGTTTAATGGCAAAAATTGAGAAACGCAGGGTCCTGGGTCTCAGCAATTTGTGCGTTGCATCTGCTCAGAGTATCTGCTATCTGTTGATCAGTACCAGATCTGTATAATGTACGCCAAGTGCATATTCTCAAATCATTTTCCTTTTCGAATTTGGTGTTGTCTTAAATGTTGTCTCTTATACTTGCCGTGGCATCTTACAGCTTGCATTAAAATCGATTTTTTATATGGGTGGATCTCAAGTCTTACGCCACAACCTTTCCTACCTATTATTTCAATGGTATATTTTTGTTATGAATATAAATGTAATCGTCGAGGGCATCCGCTTACAGTACGTATTTAGCTGTGTATATGTATGAATATGAGTAAAACTGTAGTCGGGCGTACCCGGTTACGAGAAGCGCTTAGCTCCCCGTGCTACAAAACTCGATACTTAATGTTGAATAACTTGTAGGTTATATATATATATATATATATATATATATATATATATATAGTAAAATAGTTAGTTTCGGTCTTATAAATGTCCCGTCCTCGAAACTAAGGACAACGCACAACACTTCAGGAATATAACACAAGTTCAATACTTTAAATAAAAAACCCAAGTTCCGGTTTTGTACTATTTTATTGTAGAGGTTTAAGTTGTGTTTCTCTCGGTGGTTGGCTTAAGACTGATCTTGTGGATGCTTATCTGACTCTAAGTGCACCCACTGAGATTATTGTGTACATTCCTATGCTCAGTATGAGGTCCTGGTTCTTAGTATTATGGTTATTGGGTTTTTATGCTGAGTGTGAGAGTTTGGTTCTTAGTATTCTATTTAAGTTATGGATTTTGAGTTTTGATGCTGAGTGTCGAATTTCGGTTGATGATCCTTAGAGTGCGGCAGTAATAATTGTCGCAGTTCTAAGTGGATTTTGAGTAGACATATGGTGGACACATTATGTCACTTCCCTCCCCTTAGAAGGAAGCCTATACTTGGGCTGATATAGATGGATATAATACGGGTAATGGACTTTGTTCCATTTCTATTTCTTCTAGTTCATTCGGTTTTTGAATTTGTTGTTTTCTTAATTTTATATATAATAATGTTAATGGATTTGAAGTTACATATTTGGAATATAAGTATAATATAATAAGTACAAATATTATGATTGTTATAATCATATAGAATGTAGTATTATTTTTTGATATAAGTTTCACAATGTCATCGTGTTTTATAATCTTAATCTTAGTTATATTTAGCGGTGGGTACAGTGGTGTTAGGTTTATTTCCGGTTTTAAATTTTTTCACTTAAGGTGATGGTTCCTATTTCTAGTTTACAATTTGTTATGCTTATTATTTTATTTCCATGTATTTTTATTTCGTTATTTAGTTTTTGACAGTTTTGTATAATGGTTGTTTCGCTTAGATTCCATGTAAGGATTACATTGGGTTCTGTATATTTAATCATTTCATTTCATTTGTAGGTATTGGGATAAAATTACATATTCGGTTTTTGCGCTTAATAATATTACTTATACATTCGTTATTTATTTCTTTATTATCTTTATTATAAACTTTGTTTTCATTCTGAAAGTAAGAATTTGTATCTGGGTGGTCCAACAGGTAACCGTTTTGATCAGGATATGGGATTACTTTAAGGGTTTCAATGAATTTATGATTAGTGGGAATATGTGATATGATTAGTATTTCGTTATTTTTATGGTTAATCCAAGTAGATGTTTTGATTAGTAGTATATTTTGGCTGTTAATGTTACCTAACATGTCATACTTAAGTAATTTTGGGTTAAACAGTCCTAGTCGTGAAAGCTGCATACCCATTTCTAAATCTTCGATGTATTCAATGAATTGAGTTAGTTCGTACATTAATGTGTCGATGGTGTTACGGTTGTATATATACAGTTTACACATTTCAATCCTGTTGTTTACCATTTGTATAACGTTTTTTAGTTCGTGGACTTGAATTGAATTTTGTGCGAGTGTTTCTAAATTATTCTGAATTTCCACTCGATCGTTTTCGTCAAGTGTACCAAAAAGAAATTTGTATGCTGTCCCTATTATGTTAAACAGTCCGCGTTTCTGTCTGTTTTCGTGATGTACAGTTATGCCACTTAGTTCTTTAAGTAGTTTGTTGTATAAAAATGTCATTCGAGGGGTGCTATTGTTGTTGGAAATGGTAGAATGAAGGAAATTTGTTATTGTTTAAATTTCTGTTAAATTTATCTTTAGACAATGATGTTCAAATGCGGATGGCATCGGAAATGGTTTGCTTGAAAATAAGAGGTAACCATGGTCGGTGTCAATATTGTTAATTTGAATTTGTTGTATATGGCATGTGGTGATCAACAAGAGTAGTATTATACCTATACGCCAGGGACCTGCGGAATTGATATTGGATTAATTTTCTTGCGGTTTTTAAATTGAGATTTATAATACTTTGTGACTCTTTTTCTGTTAGTAATTTCGTAGTGGTCAGGGTCTATTTGTTCTACATTTTTACTTGTTTTATATGGGTTATCTAATTTTCCTTTTTGTAAGGGACCCTTTCTATACCTAGTATCTATCTCGTATTCGTTTCTATGTGTGTTTAACTCATTAATTTTTTTTTCTTTGTTCAGTTGGGTATTTAATGTTGGTTGTCCAGCGTAAATAAAAATATTAGCGGGAGTTTGTCCAGTTGTGTTATGTTTAGTTTTGTGGTTGTATATGTAGAGTATTGTTTCTATTTTGCTTAGTTTTCTTCGTCGTCACTTGTTAGCCCCTTTGCTTTTTTTGTAAAAAAAGAGCAAAGCGGAGCTATTGGAAATATGCAAAATCCAAAAGTATGTAACACATAGAAATAATCATCGGAGACCCCATAAAGTATATATATTCTGAATCAGGACGACAAGACGAGTTCATCTAGCCCGTCCGTCTGTCTGTCCGTCCGTCCGTCCGTCCGTCCGTCTCGTCCGTCCGTCGCCGTCCGTATGAACGCCTGTTTCTCAGAGACTATAAGAGCTAGAGCAACGAAATTTGGAACGTATATTTGTTATGTTTGTACGCTATACGAGTTTGTTTTCGATTTTTCAATTTCCTCCCCTGACCCACGCAATTTGAAAAAATCGATTATTAAGCACAATTTTCAACCGATCAAATTTATTTTTCGCACACATCATAATTAGACCATTCTTGATCGATGTTGTGAATCTGGGTAAGATTGATCAAAAATCGCGGAAGTTATAGATCAGAATAAGTGGTGTTATGGGCACCGGGGGCGGTATTGTAGTGCGCGCAAAATAAGAGCTAGAGCAACGAAATTTGGAACGTATATTTGTTATGTTTGTACGCTATACGAGTTTGTTTTAGATTTTCGAATTTCCTCCCCTGACCACCGCAATTCGAAAAAATCGATTTTCAGATACAATTTTTAACCGATCAAATTTCTTTTACGCACACATAGTAAGTAGACCATTCTTCATCTAAGTTGTGAATTTCGTTAAAATTGAACAATAAACACGGAAGTTATACAACATTAAGTACCGCGCTATAGAGCGTGGTGGGCTAAAAGGTGCGCACAATGGCTAAGTACGTGCAGAACTGTGTGTATGTATGAGTATGTGTGTGTATGGCTGTATATGTAGGCAAAGGGGCTCTCGTATTCGGGTACACTCGACTACAGACTTCTTACTTGTTTTTGTTTAGTTGGGTATTTAATGTTGGCTGTTCAGAATATGTAAAAATATGAGCAGGAGTTTGTCCAGTTCTGTCCTGTTTAGTTTTGTGATTGTATATGTTGCTTTGACCTGATTTGATGAATATTACTTGTTTTTTAAATGTATCTATTGGTTTTTCTGTTAATTGAATAAGATCGTTACTATCTTCATCTGCACTATGTTGGGAAGATTTAATGAAATGATTTTCTTCGAGCTTGGTTCTGGACAATGCATCTGCGACGTAATTTAATTTCCTTTCTTCAAGCATTTCGTGTGCTTGTTTTTCTATTTCTATATCAAGCATTTGCGTCTGTGGATATTGTTTGGAATAAATGGGAGAATTATGTAATGAATTTGTGTCTGATACTAACGTTTTCTGTGTGAGCAAATGGTCATCATTTGAACCTGGAGTTATAAATGGGTATGATTTATCAAAAAGTGTAACTGTAAGAGTTTTGAGATTTATTATAGATTCTGCCCTATTAAGTAATTATCTGCCAATTAATATGTCGTAATCTTTAGAGAAGTTATGTAAATAAAATTGTTCGGGAATTTTAAATATATTATTTTTGGGCAAAATAACAGATTGTCATGATACCATTTGATGTATAAACATCATATTTATTTTTTTGTATTGGGAGTGAAAATATATTTTTTTTGCATCATATTTATTGTTGAACCTGTGTCGATTAGGCATTTAAATGTTTTACCTTTATGTTTTATTTCTAGGTATTGGTATTGTTCAGGGCTGGTAATCTGAAAATTTTTAGAGTCAGTATAGTTTTGTTCGTACTGCTCTTGATCGTTGTATTGTTCGTAGTATTGTTGCTGGTCGTTATGTTGTTGTTGTTCGTAGTATTGTTGTTAATCGTAATATTGTTGTGGGTCATAGTAATTTAGTTCGTATGGGTTATGCTCTTGAGCATTTTGGTATCGGGATCCGTCAATAGATATTTTTGTCTGTTGGCTGTCTGATGGTCTAGGTCTTTTAAACGATTGGTTTTGTTGAAAATTGTTGCTACCAAATTTGGGGGCTTGTTGTGATATTTGAGAGACTGAAGTCCTATTATACGTCGGTTGTGAGCTTGTAAATCTGTTAGGAGTAAATTGGTTTTGTCTGCGTGTTATAGGCATTGGTTGTGTAGAAGTACGTCTGGGTGAGTATTGATAATGGTATTGCGGCGGTTGATAATATTGTATGGGTGGATATTGGTATGGGTTAGTGATAATCTGCAGTGGTTGGGGATATGGTGGATACCTTTGTTGGAAACTATTAGTTTTATTTGTATTTAAATTTGCTTTTATGTTAGTATTTTTGTTATGTATCTCTGTACTTTTATACATACTTGTCTCAATAGATTCGTTGTGTTCATAGATGCCTTCTTTATGTGCAATTAGTACTAACGATTTAAGATCAGGGATTTCATGATGTACGAGTATTGCGAAGAGACTTAGTGGTAGTTTGCGTATTAGTGTCTTTAATTGCATCAAGATAAATTAAAATATTGTTGTTGTTGCCTTCTAATTGAAGTTTAGACACAAGAAGCTGCCTGCGCTTTTCGGATTCCTCGCAAAATGCCCGTAAGCTTCCCTTGTATGGTGTGTATCGGAAGTCCTCCAACAGTTTATAGTTTGGCGTCTGACGCTTATACTCGGAAGTCAGCCTTGGCTTGAGTGTGGGCCAATCCTGGATACAAGGCAAACCCAATGATCTGATTACCTGTCCGTCCAAGTTTCTCTCTACTGCACCGAGTAGAATTCGTTGCTGTCGAACGTCGTCCGTCTGGTAAAGGGATAAGATGAAGTCCACTCTGCTGATGAACGTGTAAAAAGTAGCGGGGTGTCCGTTGAATGGGGCGATGTATTATATATATTTTTTTTATATTTAATTATTTTCTTTTAATTGTTCTTCACTTAACTTATTGTTCTTTTTAGCCCTTTTGCCTTTTTGTAAAAAAGAAGCAAAGCGGAGCTATTGGAAATGTGCAAAATCAAAAAGTATGCAACACATAGAAATAATCATCGGAGACCCCATAAAGTATATATATTCTTGATCAGGATGACAAGACGAGTCGATCTAGCGCTGTCCGTCTGTCCGTCCGTCTGTCTGTCCGTCCGTCCGTCCGTCCGTCTGTCTGTCTGTCCGTCCGTCCGTCCGTCCGTCCGTCTGTATGAACGCCTGTTTCTCAGAGACTATAAGAGCTAGAGCAACCAAACTTGAAATCTCGATTCGTAATGTTCGTAGGTTATACGAATTTCTTTTTGATTTTTAAATTTCCTCCCCTGACCCCCGCAAGTCGAAAAAAAACGATAATTAAGCACAATTTTCAACCGATCAAATTTGTTTTGGTACACATCATAATTAGACCATTCTTGATTGATGTTGTGAATCTGGGCAAGATTAATCAAAAATCTCAAAAGTTATAGATCATCAAAAGTGGCGTTATGGGCCCCGGGGGGGATATAGTAGTGCGCGCAAAATAAGAGCTCGAGCAACGAAATTTGGAACGTAGATTTGTTATGTTTGTACGCTATACAAGTTTGTTTTAGATTTTCAAATTTCCTCCCCCTGACCGCCGCAATACGATTATAAGGTACAATTTTTAACCGATCAAATTTCTTTTTCGCACACATATTTTGTAGACCATTCTTCATCTACGTTATGAATTTCGTTAAAATTGAACAATAAACACGGAAGTTATACAACATTAAGTACCGCGCTATAGAGCGTGGGGGGCTAAAAGGTGCGTGCAATGGCTAAGTACGCGCAGAACTGTGTGTATGTATGAGTATGTATGTGTATGGCTGTATATGTAGGCAAAGGGGCTCTCGTAGTCGGGTACACTCGACTACAGACTTTTTACTTGTTTATTCTTTCTTAGCGTACTTATTTGCTAATATTTTTAGCCTTTTTGTCTTATCTTTTTTTTTTTAAAGGAGAAAAAAAGTGCTAAACGGAACTGTTTTGTTTTTTTTTAATTATTCAACCGTTCTTGGGCACCCTTTTTGGATTTACAACCCTAGTTGAAAATTTAAAAATTTAAAGAACGTAATTTCGAGCTGGTTTACGAAAATAAAAAATTTAAAAATTTTTTGTTTTTCACTCGTGGTTCTTTTGAAGGATACAGTTAAGTATTCTACCGGCTGCGTCAGTAAAATAGTTAGTTTCGGTCTTATAAATGTCCCGTCCTCGAAACTAAGGACAACGCACAACACTTTAGAATATAACACAAGTTCAACACTTTAAATAAAAAACACAAGTTCCGGTTTTGTACTATTTTATTGTAGAGGTTTAAGTTGCGTTTCTTTCGGTGGTTGGCTTAAGACTGACCCACTGAGATTATTGTGGAACGCCTCCCGTAACTTGGTAGTGCAGATGTATCTACTGATGTTAAGTTCTTATTAGGTTGGGGGGCATAGAAGTACTCCAACTACTTTTTAGAGGTGCTGAAGACATTTGTTAATTAAGGCGGCATTTTAATTCTTTGTACAGCGGACAACCTCGGTAGTTTGCTGTATGGTTACCTTCACAGTTACCACACTTCTTAGTGCTGGAGTCATCCCTGTTAAGGGGGCAGCTTGCAGAGTCGTGGAGTTCACCACATGCTTTAGATACAGGGCGCAGCGTGCAATACGACCTTGTATGGCCGTACTCATGACAGTTAGCACATTGCACTGCTCCTTTCCTCTTGTGCTGTTCTTCCACCGTGATTCTGCGGTGCAGAAGAAGCTGGGCTTTGTAGATTGGATGCACCTCGCTTTTCTTAAGTGCGTGTGATTCCGGTTCGATTCGACTCTGAACATTGGTTGCGGCTTATTTTCTTTATCTTATATATTGATTTTCTGCGAGGATGCCAAATCTGTTACTGTCGTTTGTTGTGAGATTTGGGATTTTACAATTAATTTTCGCTTGTTTCCCTATTGTTAAATTTTGTACGTTTAATTTGCGCTTTATTTGTATGTAGCGATCCATGCCAGTCTGTATGGTAGAGACTTTCTTTGTTGACAATGCAGAGAGCGTTGCTGACTTAGTTGTAGCCGACGAAGCAATCGGGCAAGCGGCTGTTACTGTTGCAGTTGTTGTTGTTATGGCGCTTGTGTTTGGGAGAACAGTTACAGTGCTAGTTACAGTTGGAGTGCATATTACTTTCGTATGCACTTGTTGTGGTGTGAGGTTCGGCAAGGGAGAAGTGCACTGTTCGCTCACTAGCGTGTTGTTAGTTGTTGGGCTTGATGGTGAGCAAGACCGCGCTCTGTCGATTGTTGTTGTTACATTTAAAGACCGCGGTGTTAGCGACCCCGTTTGGATAGCACTAATTTCGGCGTTTTGCGCGGGTTCAGTAGAAAAATATGAAAAGTACGCGATGCTACGCTGTTTAGAGAGACTGCGTTTATCTTCTTAATTTTTACGCATGGCCCAAACATCGTTAAGGCTCATTGTTTTGTGCGCTATTAGCGTTATTACCGCTTCAGCACACAAGAAATAAGTGTTTCGGTTCTTTTATTTATTTATTTTGGTTAATAATTTAATATTTCGCGCAGTAAAGAAAACACATCTGCACTCGCCGACGACTGACAAAAAAAAGAAAATTAAAAAAAAAAAATTTATAACTTTTGTTCTTAAGGAGATTCACAACATAGAGCAAGAATGGTCTTATTATTTTGTGTGCCAAAAATAAATTCGATCGGTTGAAAGTTGTGCTTAAAAATCGTTTTTTAACCCCTATGTTATATAAAAGAAGCAAAGTGGAGGTAATGGAAATGTGCAAAATCCAAAAGTATGTAACACATAAAAATAATCATCGGAGACCCCATAAAGTATATATATTCCTGATCAGAACGACAAGACGACTTGATCTAGCCATGTCCGTCTGTCCGTTTGTCCGTCCGTCGGTCTGTCCGTCTGTCCGTCCATCTGTATGAACGCCTGTTTCTCAGAGACTATAAGAGCTAAAGCAACGAAAATTTAAACTTATATTCGGGTTTTTCGTACGCTATACGAATGCGGAAAATCTAAAATAAACTCGTATAGCGTACAAACTCGTATAGTCGACTTATCTTGTAGTGCTTATCAAGAAAATATATACTTTATGGGGTCTCATGATTATTTCTATCTGTTACATAGTTTTGAATTTTTTAAAAGTCATAGGGTCAAAAAATATGCTCAGAGTTTGAGCAGACGTGTATGATTAGATCACTCATATTCGTAAATTGACCGAATACGAAAAAATGTTCAACTGTTATTAGCATGGTCTGATATTTTGACATCAAAGAATGCAAAGTAAGTTAAATCAGAGCAAAATGCTTGATTTTTGAACTGGCAACTTTACAACAAATATTAAACAAATAAAAATTCTTATAGCCTGACACAAATATTATGGTTGAACACGAATTTTTATAAAAGAACAGCATGGTAGTCTTAGTCCTTTGCTTTTGAAAAGTTAAAACGGAGTAATATATATATAGTAAAATAGTTAGTTTCGGTCTTATAAATGTCCCGTCCTCGAAACTAAGGACAACGCACAACACTTCAGAATATAACACAAGTTCAACACTTTAAATAAAAAACAAAAGTTCCGGTTTTGTACTATTTTATTGTAGAGGCTTAAGTTGTTTCTCTCGGTGGTTGGCTTAAGACTGATTTAGTGGATGCTGATCTGACTCTAAGTGCACCCACTGATTTTATTGTGTAGCTTTCTATGCTCAGTATGAGGTCCTGGTTCTTAGTATTTTATAAGTTATGGTTATTGGGTTTTGATGCTGAGTGTGAGAGTTTGGTTTTTAGTATTCTATTAGTTTGCTGAGTGCCACATTTGGTTCTTAGTATTTTATTAGTTATTGTTTTTAAGTTTTGATGCTGAGTGTCAAATTTCGGTTGATGGTGCTTAGAGTGCGGCAGTAATAATTTTCGCAGTTCTAAGTGTATTTTGAGAAGACATATGGTGGACACATTATGTCACTTTTCCATGTAAGGATTACATTGGGTTCTATATATTTAATCATTTCTGTTGTAAGTATTGGTATAAAATTACTTATTGGGTTTTTGCGCTTAGTAATATTACTTATACATTTATTATTTATTTCTTTATTATCTTGATTATAAACTTTGTTTTCATTTTGAAAGGAAGAATTTGTATCTGGGTGGTCCAACAGGTAACCATTTTGATCAGGATATGGAATTACTTTAAGGGTTTCAATGAATTTATAATTAATGGGAATATGTGATATGATTAGTATTTCGTTATTTTTATGGTTAATCCAAGTAGATGTTTTGATTAGTAGTATATTTTGGCTGTTAATGTTATTTAACATATCATACTTAAGTAATTTTGTGTTAAACAGTCCTAGTCGCGAAAGCTGCAAATCTTCAACGTATTTAATGAATTGAGTTAGTTCGTACATAAATGTGTAGATGGTGTTACGGTTGTTTATATACAGTTTAAACATTTCAATCCTGTTGTTTACCATTTGTATAACATTGTTTAATTCGTGGACTTGAATTGAATTTTGTGCGAGTGTTTCTAAATTATTCTGAATTTCCACTCGATAGTTTTCGTCAAGTGTACCAAAAAGAAATTTGTATGCTGTCCCTATTATGTTAAACAGTCCTCGTTTCTGTCTGTTTTCGTGATGTAGAGTTATGCCACTTAGTTCATTAAGTAGTTTGTTGTATAAAAATGTCATTCGAGGTGTGCTATTGTTATTGGAAATGGTAGTATGAAAGAAATTTTTTATTGTATAAATTTCTCTTAAATTTATCTTTAGACAATGATGTTCAAATGCGGATGGCATCGGAAATGGTTTGCTTGAAAATAAGAGGTAACCAAAGTCGGTCTCAATATTGTTTATTTGGATTTGTTGTGTATATGGTGATAAACAAGAGTAGTATTATACCTATACGCCAGGGACCTGCGAAATTGATATTGGATTAATTTTCTTTCGTTTTTTAAATTTAGATTTATAATACTTTGTGATTCTATTTCTGTTAGTAATTTGGTAGTGGTCGGGGTCTATTTGTTCTACATTTTTACTTTTATTATATGGGTTTTCTAATTTTCCTTTCTGTAAAGGACCCTTTCTATACCTGGCATCTATCTCGTATTCGTTTCTATTAGTGTTTAGTTCATTCATATTTTTATTAGCCCCTTTGCCTTTTTTGTAAAAAAAGAGCAAAGCGGAGCTATTGGAAATATGCAAAATCCAAAAGTATGTAACACATAGAAATAATCATCGGAGACCCCATAAAGTATATATATTCTGAATCAGGACAACAAGACGAGTTCATCTAGCCCTGTCCGTCTGTCTGTCCGTCCGTCCGTATGAACGCCTGTTTCTCAGAGACTATAAGAGCTAGAGCAACCAAACTTGAAATCTAGATTCGTTATGTTCGTACGCTGTACAAGTTTGTTTTTGATTTTTCAATTTCCTCCCCTGACCCCCGCAATTCGAAAAAATCGATTATTAAGCACAATTTTCAACCGATCAAATTTATTTTTGGCACACATCATAATTAGACCGCTCTTGATCGATGTTGTGAATCTGGGTAAGATTGATCAAAAATCTCGGAAGTTATAGATCAGCAAAAGTGGTGTTATGGGCCCCGGGGGGGTATTGTAGTGAGCGCAAAATAAGAGCTAGAGCAACGAAATTTGGCATCTAGATTCGTTATGTTTGTACGCTATACGAGTTTGTTTTAGATTTTTCAATTTCCTTCCCTGACCCCCGCAATTTGAAAAAATCGATTTTCAGATACAATTTTTAACCGATCAAATTTCTTTTACGCACACATAGTAAGTAGACCATTCTTCATCTAAGTTGTGAATTTCGTTAAAATTGAACAATAAACACGGAAGTTATACAACATTAAGTACCGCGCTATAGAGCGTGGTGGGCTAAAAGGTGCGCACAATGGCTAAGTACGTGCAGAACTGTGTGTATGTATGAGTATGTGTGTGTATGGCTGTATATGTAGGCAAAGGGGCTCTCGTATTCGGGTACACTCGACTACAGACTTCTTACTTGTTTTTGTTTAGTTGGGTATTTAATGTTGGCTGTTCAGAATATGTAAAAATATGAGCAGGAGTTTGTCCAGTTCTGTCCTGTTTAGTTTTGTGATTGTATATGTTGCTTTGACCTGATTTGATGAATATTACTTGTTTTTTAAATGTATCTATTGGTTTTTCTGTTAATTGAATAAGATCGTTACTATCTTCATCTGCACTATGTTGGGAAGATTTAATGAAATGATTTTCTTCGAGCTTGGTTCTGGACAATGCATCTGCGACGTAATTTAATTTCCTTTCTTCAAGCATTTCGTGTGCTTGTTTTTCTATTTCTATATCAAGCATTTGCGTCTGTGGATATTGTTTGGAATAAATGGGAGAATTATGTAATGAATTTGTGTCTGATACTAACGTTTTCTGTGTGAGCAAATGGTCATCATTTGAACCTGGAGTTATAAATGGGTATGATTTATCAAAAAGTGTAACTGTAAGAGTTTTGAGATTTATTATAGATTCTGCCCTATTAAGTAATTATCTGCCAATTAATATGTCGTAATCTTTAGAGAAGTTATGTAAATAAAATTGTTCGGGAATTTTAAATATATTATTTTTGGGCAAAATAACAGATTGTCATGATACCATTTGATGTATAAACATCATATTTATTTTTTTGTATTGGGAGTGAAAATATATTTTTTTTGCATCATATTTATTGTTGAACCTGTGTCGATTAGGCATTTAAATGTTTTACCTTTATGTTTTATTTCTAGGTATTGGTATTGTTCAGGGCTGGTAATCTGAAAATTTTTAGAGTCAGTATAGTTTTGTTCGTACTGCTCTTGATCGTTGTATTGTTCGTAGTATTGTTGCTGGTCGTTATGTTGTTGTTGTTCGTAGTATTGTTGTTAATCGTAATATTGTTGTGGGTCATAGTAATTTAGTTCGTATGGGTTATGCTCTTGAGCATTTTGGTATCGGGATCCGTCAATAGATATTTTTGTCTGTTGGCTGTCTGATGGTCTAGGTCTTTTAAACGATTGGTTTTGTTGAAAATTGTTGCTACCAAATTTGGGGGCTTGTTGTGATATTTGAGAGACTGAAGTCCTATTATACGTCGGTTGTGAGCTTGTAAATCTGTTAGGAGTAAATTGGTTTTGTCTGCGTGTTATAGGCATTGGTTGTGTAGAAGTACGTCTGGGTGAGTATTGATAATGGTATTGCGGCGGTTGATAATATTGTATGGGTGGATATTGGTATGGGTTAGTGTTAATCTGCAGTGGTTGGGGATATGGTGGATACCTTTGTTGGAAACTATTAGTTTTATTTGTATTTAAATTTGCTTTTATGTTAGTATTTTTGTTATGTATCTCTGTACTTTTATACATACTTGTCTCAATAGATTCGTTGTGTTCATAGATGCCTTCTTTATGTGCAATTAGTACTAACGATTTAAGATCAGGGATTTCATGATGTACGAGTATTGCGAAGAGACTTAGTGGTAGTTTGCGTATTAGTGTCTTTAATTGCATCAAGATAAATTAAAATATTGTTGTTGTTGCCTTCTAATTGAAGTTTAGACACAAGAAGCTGCCTGCGCTTTTCGGATTCCTCGCAAAATGCCCGTAAGCTTCCCTTGTATGGTGTGTATCGGAAGTCCTCCAACAGTTTATAGTTTGGCGTCTGACGCTTATACTCGGAAGTCAGCCTTGGCTTGAGTGTGGGCCAATCCTGGATACAAGGCAAACCCAATGATCTGATTACCTGTCCGTCCAAGTTTCTCTCTACTGCACCGAGTAGAATTCGTTGCTGTCGAACGTCGTCCGTCTGGTAAAGGGATAAGATGAAGTCCACTCTGCTGATGAACGTGTAAAAAGTAGCGGGGTGTCCGTTGAATGGGGCGATGTATTATATATATTTTTTTTATATTTAATTATTTTCTTTTAATTGTTCTTCACTTAACTTATTGTTCTTTTTAGCCCTTTTGCCTTTTTGTAAAAAAGAAGCAAAGCGGAGCTATTGGAAATGTGCAAAATCAAAAAGTATGCAACACATAGAAATAATCATCGGAGACCCCATAAAGTATATATATTCTTGATCAGGATGACAAGACGAGTCGATCTAGCGCTGTCCGTCTGTCCGTCCGTCTGTCTGTCCGTCCGTCCGTCCGTCCGTCTGTCTGTCTGTCCGTCCGTCCGTCCGTCCGTCCGTCTGTATGAACGCCTGTTTCTCAGAGACTATAAGAGCTAGAGCAACCAAACTTGAAATCTCGATTCGTAATGTTCGTAGGTTATACGAATTTCTTTTTGATTTTTAAATTTCCTCCCCTGACCCCCGCAAGTCGAAAAAAAACGATAATTAAGCACAATTTTCAACCGATCAAATTTGTTTTGGTACACATCATAATTAGACCATTCTTGATTGATGTTGTGAATCTGGGCAAGATTAATCAAAAATCTCAAAAGTTATAGATCATCAAAAGTGGCGTTATGGGCCCCGGGGGGGATATAGTAGTGCGCGCAAAATAAGAGCTCGAGCAACGAAATTTGGAACGTAGATTTGTTATGTTTGTACGCTATACAAGTTTGTTTTAGATTTTCAAATTTCCTCCCCCTACCGCCGCAATACGATTATAAGGTACAATTTTTAACCGATCAAATTTCTTTTTCGCACACATATTTTGTAGACCATTCTTCATCTACGTTATGAATTTCGTTAAAATTGAACAATAAACACGGAAGTTATACAACATTAAGTACCGCGCTATAGGCGTGGGGGGCTAAAAGGTGCGTGCAATGGCTAAGTACGCGCAGAACTGTGTGTATGTATGAGTATGTATGTGTATGGCTGTATATGTAGGCAAAGGGGCTCTCGTAGTCGGGTACACTCGACTACAGACTTTTTACTTGTTTATTCTTTCTTAGCGTACTTATTTGCTAATATTTTTAGCCTTTTTGTCTTATCTTTTTTTTTTTAAAGGAGAAAAAAAGTGCTAAACGGAACTGTTTTGTTTTTTTTTAATTATTCAACCGTTCTTGGGCACCCTTTTTGGATTTACAACCCTAGTTGAAAATTTAAAAATTTAAAGAACGTAATTTCGAGCTGGTTTACGAAAATAAAAAATTTAAAAATTTTTTGTTTTTCACTCGTGGTTCTTTTGAAGGATACAGTTAAGTATTCTACCGGCTGCGTCAGTAAAATAGTTAGTTTCGGTCTTATAAATGTCCCGTCCTCGAAACTAAGGACAACGCACAACACTTTAGAATATAACACAAGTTCAACACTTTAAATAAAAAACACAAGTTCCGGTTTTGTACTATTTTATTGTAGAGGTTTAAGTTGCGTTTCTTTCGGTGGTTGGCTTAAGACTGACCCACTGAGATTATTGTGGAACGCCTCCCGTAACTTGGTAGTGC
>JBAMBS010000444.1:0-16981 GCA_037044455.1 Zygothrica quintamaculata | reverse complement strand
AAATAAATAAAATAGAAAAGCGAAATAAAAGAGTTAATTTCGCATGAGTTTCAATTTTCCCCAATAAGGAAATTAGAGACAATGGTAGTGTCAGCCGATTAAATTGCGGCTACTGCATAATCAGAATCTATTTTAAAGAAAATAGAAGAGCGAAATAAAAGAGTTAATTTCGCAGGAGTTTCAATTTTCACCAATAAGGAAATTAGAGACAATGGTAGTGTCAGCCGATTAAATTGCGGCTACTGCATAATCAGAATCTATTTTAAAGAAAATAGAAAAGCGAAATAAAAGAGTTAATTTCGCAGGAGTTTCAATTTTCCCCAATAAGGAAATTAGAGACAATGGTAGTGTCAGCCGATTAAATTGCGGCTACTGCATAATCAGAATCTATTTTAAAGAAAATAGCAGAGCGAAATAAAAGAGTTAATTTCGCAGGAGTTTCAATTTTCCCCAATAAGGAAATTAGAGACAATGGTAGTGTCAGCCGATTAAATTGCGGCTACTGCATAATCAGAATCTATTTTAAAGAAAATAGAAGAGCGAAATAAAAGAGTTAATTTCGCAGGAGTCTTAATTTCCCCAATAAGGAAATTAGAGACAATGGCGTGTCAGCCGATTAAATTAAATCTATTTTAAAGGGAATAGTAGATGTGTTAATTTCGAAAGAAATAGGAAAAAGGAGACAACCGGTTTCAAAGAATGAAAGTTCGTTGAAGACCAGATAACATTGACATCGATCATTTGTTTTATGAATTTCATTTCAGTTGAAGATAATCATGACGGACCTGAAACCATTTCTGTGCCAGTCAATAGACAAAGCGCTATGGCGGACAGAGTGGGAGGCGTGGTTGCGCGCATTTAATATATATATAGACGCGGAAGAGATCACCTCCGTCTATAAGAAGAGGAACAAGCTCCTGCATCTCGGCGGACCCCAGCTTCAAGCTGTTGTGTACAACATTCCAGGGGCCTTAATTCCGTTTGACGAACAGGCAAAGAATGATGTATTCACACCTCTTATCACCAAGCTGAACGAATATTTTTCGCCGCAGCGGAACTCCGTTTTTGAACGACACTTGTTTAGAATCATGATGCCGTTAGAGGGAGAGGGGTTCACCGAGTTTCTAACGAGGCTGCGCAGTCAAATAGTTAAATGTTCTTTCGGTGAAACTAAAGAACAGATCGAGGAGATCTGTTTAAAGGACAAGATCATTGATGCGTGGGCTCCATTAGAATTGAAGAAGAAACTACTGGAACAGGAATTCACATTAGAGGAGATGATAGCAACCTGCAATATAGACGAACTGGTGAACAAACAGACACAGTCTATGACCCCCCAGGACAAGTCAACCGGCGTTAACAGGATAGTACAGCGGAGTGTGGGTTTCGAATGCGGTAGATGCGGAAAAAAGGACACAAAGAAAGCAGTTGGGACTGCCCGGCCAGGAAAATGAAATGCAGAAGATGTGATAAAGTTGGACATTTCGCTAATAAATGCCGCACACGCACATGGAAGTCTGATAGCAGTCAAAATGAGCCAGATAGGAAACGAAGACGAAAGGAAGATTCGACAATAAAGGCCATATCCGATGGTATTGGCACTGAGAATGAGAGCTCCAAAGATACCGGTCCATTTCGAGTAGGAGATCAGTCATTACAGGAGGTCGAAATCCCTTGCAAAATTGGTGGCGATACAGTCGATATGATCATTGACTCAGGCTCAAAGTACAATCTAATAAGTCAGTCAGTTTGGCAGAAACTTTGTGGAACAAGAGCGATAATGTTTAACTCTCGGGTGGAATCTGAAAATCATTTTCGCGCTTATGCATCCGACCGGCTACTCAAAGTGCTGCAAGTTTTCGAAGCCCCGATTTCAGTGCAAAATAATCCAGAACTGATTGCTACCTTCTACGTAATCGAAAAGGGAAAACAATCACTCTTGGGACGCGACACGGCCATTGAACTCAACGTTCTAAAACTGGGCTTAGACGTAAATCGAGTTGAGAGGGCTGTTCCATTTCCCAAGTGGCACAATGTCGTAGTTAAACTCTCCATTGACGAGTCGGTAATCCCGGTACAACAACCCATGAGACGAGTACCAACCGCGTTGGAGAGTAAAATTACTGATAAGCTGGACGAAGCGTTAAATCTGGATATCATTGAACCCGTGTTGGGTCCAAGCCCTTGGATCTCTCCCGTCGTAATTGCTTTCAAGGACAATGGTGACATTCGAGTATGTCTAGATATGCGACGGGCAAACAAAGCCATACTGCGCGAAAATTATCCATTACCAACTTTCGATACATTCATGACCAAACTCAGGGGGGCCAAATATTTCTCACGGCTGGACTTAAAGAACGCATATCACCAGTTGGAGTTGGACGAGGGTAGTCGCGAGATCACCACATTTATTACACACCGTGGCCTATTCCGTTACAAACGTTTAATGTTTGGAGTAAACTCAGCTCCAGAGATTTTTCAAAGGTTGATGGAAGAATTGTTATCGCCCTGTCCAAACGCATTAAATTACATCGATGATGTCATCATATTTGGAAATAATTTGGAGGAACATGATAAGTCGCTGGAGGCTGTTAAAAGCATATTTCGAGCCAAAAACGTGCTACTAAATAACGAGAAATGCGTAGTGAGAACTCAGAGATTAAAATTTTTGGGACACATCTTGTCGGAAAAGGGCATTGAAGTCGACCCGGAAAAAGTCAAAGTCATCACAAGGTCTCAGAGCTCCGAAGAATAAAGAAGAGACACGCAGTTTCCTGGGCTTAGTCACATACATTGGGAAGTTCGTAGCTGACCTTGCGGATAATACTGAACCTTTGAGGAAATTGCTAAAGAGTCGCGAAGTATTTGTTTGGGGCGACGAGCAAGAAGAAGCATTCCAAAGATTGAAGTCTAAAATTGCCAAAGTGCCGATGTTGTCATATTTTAATTTACATGATAAAACATGCCTAATTGCAGATGCTAGCCCGGTAGCATTAGGGGCCGTATTATTACAGTTTGACGAGGCGAAAGTACCACGTATAATATCTTTCGCAAGTAAGAGTTTGTCACCGGTGGAAAAAAGATACTCACAGACTGAAAAGGAGAGTCTTGCATTAGTGTGGAGCGTGGAAAAATTCTACTATTATTTAGCTGGTCTGAAGTTTGATCTCATAACGGACCACAAGCCCCTTGAAGCCATATTTAAGCCAACCTCACGACCCCCAGCCAGAATCGAGAGGTGGCTGCTACGACTACAATCATATCAGTTCCGGGTAGTATATAAATCTGGTAAAGAGAACATTGCCGACTCACTATCGAGACTGTGCCAAAACACTGACACCGAACCATTTGACTGGGCTGGTGAGGAGCATATATTGCGCGTGGTATCGTCCTTCATTGGTGATACGTTTGACGCAGAAAAGAAAGACAGAGATCTTTTGAAGAAACACAACGGGAAAGAGGCAGCAAATAGCACCAGGAGGGCAAAAGAGGTTGACATTCAAGTCGGCGACAGAGTCCTTTTAAAGAAAGTAGCATTTCCACATAAGTTAACGCCCACATTCGACAATACTACCTACAAGGTACCCAATCGGAAAGGAAATGTAGTTCAGATCTTGGGTGGTGGTAAATTGTTCGCTAGGAACGTTACCCATTTGGAAAAGATTGTCGACAAATGCCCACCGACCCCGGCCATGGATGACAGTTTATCTTTGCCAGTTACTTCTTTACAGCGAACCAAGGAGATACAAGAGCCACAAGAACCTCCAACAGCACAGGAGACCCAAGACGAAGACAAAATCGTAAAGCTTCATCTAAAAAAAAAAGAAGGGATGTGGAAACCTGTATGAGCAGCGGAGAGCGGAGATGAGATCGAGAGCGAGACGCTCTCTTACGACGCGTAGGCTCGTATGCAGAGAGAGACAGGGCAGTTGAATAATGTACACTGACCGAGCGAGTGGTACACAAGTGCACGTGTGTTGATATATATTTAATACTGACTTCTTATTTAACTGAGGGATTTTCGGCGTTATTACAGGGTCCAATCAAAATTTCAACATGTGGTTTCAGTCTCTCACACAGTACGTCATAGTATGCGACGGGGAGATGGTTACTACCTTTATACCTCTATACCTCTATACCTCTATACCTCTATACCTCTAAACCTCTATACCTCTATACCTCTATACCTCTATACCTCTATACCTCTATACCTCTATACATCTATACCTCTATACCTCTACCTCTATACTAAACCGAACTGTGGCATCACCCTTCTTTAGGATGGGGCAGATCATATTGAAGGTCCAATCTGCGCGCATGTTTTCGACAAGTCATACTCTGCAGGTAAGTTGATGCATTTAACATTTCTGCAACCAGTCTGCCAGCACCTGGCGCTCTATTATTCTTCAGCTGCTGTATAACGATTTCGGCATGGCTTGGGGAGGGTACGTTTGATCTTCACTAGTACTATCCCCTGGTTCCTCGCCCGCCAGCAACTTCGAGAAGTGATCCTGCCATAACCTCAATACTAGACACAAAATTGTCATCGTCGTCTCCACAAGATACGCCTCCGGACTGGTAAAAGTCTCTAAAGTCATGCACACTTCGATCCCATTTAACATTCTCACACTCGCGCCTTTTTTAACCTCTTTGCCATAAAAAAGAGCAAAGCGGAGTTAATGGAAATGTGCAAAATATAAAAGTGTGTAAGAGGTAGAAATAATCATTGGAGACCTCATTAAGTATATATATTCTTAATCAGGACGACAAGACAAATCGGTTTAGCCATGTCCATCTGTCTGTCCGTCCGAATGAACGTCTGTTTCTCAGAGACGATAAAAAAAAACTATTATTAAGCACAATTTTGAACCGATTAAATTTCTTTTTGGCACACATTATAAATATACCATTCTTGATCTATATTATGTCTCGTTAAGATTGATCAAAAAACTCGGAAGCAATACATCATTAAAAGTGGTACTATGGAGCGCGGAGGGGTTAAGTGGTGCGCGCAAAATAAGAGCTAGAGCAATAAACATAATAATAAGACCGTTTTTGATCTTCGTTGTGAATTTCGTTAAGTTTGGATAAAAAGCACGGAAGTTATACAATATTAAGTATCGCGCTATAGAGCGCGGGGGGCTAAAAGGCGTACCAGCACTTAAATACGTGTTCAACTGTGTGTATGCGTGAGTATGTGTGTGTGGCTGTGTATGTAGGCAATGGGGCTCTCGTAGTCGGGTACACTTGACTACAGATTTCTTATCCTGTAGACTTGTACCAACCTGAAGCGTTCTACATTACGCGGCGTCTTACCGCGGATTTCTTGCATGTGGCCGCTGGATTGCAATCACTTCATCTGCCGTAACTCGCAAAGAGCGAGAATGTGTAATCACATATTAATTACGTTTTTACGCATTAGAGTTTGTTGTCCAAGTATCCTTATTCTGTTGTGATTGCAGATTCATAATATCCAGCTTTCTTAAAATATTTAGAAGGAGTGGACAGATTCTATATTGGGATCCCGACACGATCGCACGTAAAGTATGATAGATGCATGCCTTGCATCCATCACAGCATGTTGAATCTAATTCAGGGTCAGTCAATCACGCGATAGCCAGAATGCTTTATGAATGTCTGAATGACAAAAACTAGTACTGCGTACCACCATATTATGCGGTGCAGCAAAGCCAATTAATCTGAGGCCATTGCTTGAAGTGGTGTTATGTAGGCTTAAACGCCCGTCGGTTATACCAAAGATACCTTCTCGCTTCACCTTGGCATTAAAATCTCTAAGCATAATCTTATAATCATCAAAAAGGCAGCTGTCGTATGCACGATAAAGCTTCGCGTAAAAAGCATCCTTAGTCCGTCTTTTTAGCCCCTTTGCCTTTTTGTAAAAAAGAAGCAAAGTGGAGCTATTGGAAATGTGCAAAATCAAAAAGTATGTAACACATAGAAATAATCATCGGAGACCCCATAAAGTATATATATTCTGAATCAGGACGACAAGACAAGTTGATCTAGCCCTGTCCATCTGTCTGTCTGTCAGTCTGTCCGTCTGTCCGTCTGTAAAAACGCTTGTTTCTCAGAGACTATAAGAGCTAGAGCAACCAAACTCGAAATCTAGATTCGTTATGTTCGTAGATTATATGACTTTGTTTTAGATTTTGCAATTTCTTCCCCTGACCCCCACAATTCGAAAAAAAACGATTATTAAGCACAACTTTAAAATTATCAAATTTATTTTTGGCACACATCATAATTAGACAATTCTTGATCGATGTTGTGAATCTGGGTAAGATTAATCTAAAAACTCGGAAGTTATACATCATCAAATGTTGCGTTATTGGGCCCGGGAGGTATAGTAGTGCGCGCAAAATAAGAGCTAGAGCAACCAAATTGGGAATATAGATATGCTATGTTCGTACGCTTTACAAGTTTGTTTTAGATTTTCGAATTTCCTGCCCTGACCCACGCAATTCGAAATAATCGATTATAAGACACAATTTTCAACCGATCAACATTCTTTACGTACTAATAATACTTCACACGTACTAATAAGACCATTCCTGATCTACATTGTAAATTTCGTTAAGATTGAACAATAAACACGGAAGTTATACAACATTAGGAACAACGCTATATAGC
Organism: Zygothrica quintamaculata; assembly: GCA_037044455.1. Classification (NCBI taxonomy): domain Eukaryota; kingdom Metazoa; phylum Arthropoda; class Insecta; order Diptera; family Drosophilidae; genus Zygothrica; species Zygothrica quintamaculata. The sequence continues at coordinate 10,330 of JBAMBS010000444.1, read as the reverse complement.
GCGTGCGGCTAAAAGGCGCAATGGCTAAGTACGTGCAGAACTGTGTCTATGTGTGTGTATAGCTGTATATGTAGGCAAAGGGGCTCTCGTAGTCGGGTACACTCGACTACAGACTTCTTCCTTGTTCTTCGGTAGACTCGTGCACGCAAATCAGGCTAATATTAAAGAATTTGGCAGTTATCCGGATTGTCGCAAGTCCCTTGTTTATTGGCAAAAATTGAGAAACGCAGGGTCCTGGGTTTCAGCAATTTCTGCGTTGCATCTGCTCAGAATATCTGCTATCTGTTGATCAGTACCAGATCTGTATAATGTACGCCAAGTGCATATTCTCAAATCATTGTCCTTTTCGAATTTGGTTTTGTCTTAAATGTTGTCTTTTATACTTTCCGTGGCATCTTACAGCTTGCATTAAAATCGATTTTTTATATGGGTGGATCTCAAGTCCTACGCCACAACCTTATTTAAAGGACTTCGGGGACCCCTCGTACTCTTTAGTTTGCCACTCAGCTGTACTGAGCAACAATCCAGTGGGAGACACGAGAAGGTAGTGTATCGACTTAAAAATAAAAACAGAGATAAGGATCTTGCTGGCATTCACCAAGTTGAATGCAATCTGACATTTTACCTTATATATAGTTTCTTTTAGCTACCCCATAGTGTTTTTAACCGCCTAATAATTACGCTAGGAATACTGAATTTTTAAAGATCTTATTGTAAGACCTGCCTTCTTATATTATTCAGTTTTCAATTCGCATAACTAAAGAATTGTTACCACAGACGTGACGTATAGGGATTTTGGTCCTTATAAATTGTACTGGGCTTTGCCTTATTAAAGGTAATCAGACACTTTCCCATACAGGCACCACCCCGTCACCCATGTATATGTCTTTGTATATCACTGTATATGGGAAAAAATCTTCTTGGGGAAAAGCTCTACCAGCTTTCCTACCTATTATTTCAATGGTATATTTTTGTTATGAATATAAATGTAATCGTCGAGGGCATCCGCTTACAGTACGTATTTAGCTGTGTATATGTATGAATATGAGTAAAACTGTAGTCGGGCGTACCCGGTTACGAGAAGCCATTTTCCCACACAGATGCATAAATACAGTTCTACACGCACTGTAAGCTGTTGCGACGGCGCTTAGCTCCCCGTGCCAAAAAACGCGATACTTAATGTTGAATAACTTGTACGTTATATATATATATATATATATATATATATATAGTAAAATAGTTAGTTTCGTCTTACGAACTAAGGACAACGCACAACACTTTAGAAAATAACAAGTTGAATACTTTATATAAAAAACACAAGTTCCAGTTTTGTACTATTTTATTGTAGATGTTTAAGTTGCGTTTCTCTCGGTGGTTGGCTTAAGACTGATCTTGTGGATGCTGATCTGACTGTAAGTGCACCCACTGAGATTATTGTGTACATTGCTATGCTCAGTATGAGGTCCTGGTTCTTAGTATTTTATAAGTTATGGTTATTGGGCTTTTATGCTGAGTGTCGAATTTCGGTTGATGATCCTTAGAGTGCGGCAGTAATAATTGTCGCAGTTCTAAGTAGATTTTGAGTAGACATATGGTGGACACATTATGTCACTTCCCTCCCCTTAGAAGGAAGCGTATACTTGGGCTGATATAGATGGATATAGTGCAGGTAATGGATTTTGTTCCATTTCTATTTCTTTTTAGTTCATTCGGTTTTTGAATTGGATGCTTTCTTAATAATAATATAAATGTATTAGTAGTTACATGTTTGGAATATAAGTTCAATATAATGAGTACAAAAATTATGATTATTATAATTATATAGAATGTAATGATATTTTTTTGATATTAGTTAAACAATGTCATCGTGTTTTATAATCTTAATCTTAGTTATGTTCAGTGGTGGGTACAGAGGTGTTAGGTCTATTTCAGGTTTTTAAATAATTTTCACTTAAGGTGATTGTTCTTATTTCTAGTTTACAATTTGTTATGCTTATTATTTTATTTCCATCTACTTTTATTTTATTATTTAGTTTTTGACAGTTTTGTGTAATGGTTATTTCGCTTAGATTCCATGTAAGCATTACATTGGGTTCTACATATTTAATCATTTCTGTTGAAGGTATAGGTATAAAATTACATATTGGGGTTTTACGCTTAATAATATTACTTATACATTCATTATTTATTTCTTTATTGTCTTGATTATAAACTTTGATTTTATTTTGAAAGTAAGAATATGTATCTGGGTGATCCAACTGGTAACCATTTTGGTCAGGATAGGGAATTACTTTAAGAGTTTCAATTAATTTGTGATTAATGGGAATATGTGATATGATTAGTATTTCGTTATTTTTATGGTTAATTCGAGTAGCTGTTTTGATTAGTATTATACTTGTAAATTGAGGTTGTATTAATTTTCTTGCGTTTTTAGCCCCATTGCCTTTTTTGTAAAAAAAGAGCAAAGCGGAGCTATTGGAAATATGCAAAATCCAAAAGTATGTAACACATAGAAATAATCATCGGAGACCCCATACAGTATATATATTCTGAATCAGGACGACAAGACGAGTTCATCTAGCCCTGTCCGTCTGTCTGTCCGTCCGTCCGTCCGTCCGTCCGTCCGTCCGTCCGTCCGTCCGTCCGTCCGTCCGTCCGTCCGTCCGTATGAACGCCTGTTTCTCAGAGACTATAAGAGCTAGAGCAACCAATCTTGAAATCTAGATTCGTTATGTTCGTACGCTGTACAAGTATGTTTTTGATTTTTCAATTTCCTCCCCTGACCTCCGCAATTCGCAAAAATCGATTATTAAGCACAATTTTCCACCGATCAAATTTATTTTTGGCACACATCATAATTAGACCGCTCTTGATCGATGTTGTGAATCTGGGTAAGATTGATAAAAAATCTCGGAAGTTATAGATCAGCAAAAGTGGTGTTATGGGCCCCGGGGGGGTATTGTAGTGCCCGGAAAATAAGACCTAGAGCAACGAAATTTGGAAGGTATATTTGTTATGTTTGTACGCTATACGAGTTTGTTTTCGATTTTTCAATTTCCTCCCCTGACCACCGCAATTTGAAAAAAACGATTATTAAGCACAATTTTCAACCGATCAAATTTATTTTTGGCACACATCATAATTAGACCATTCTTGATCGATGTTGTAAATCTGGGAAAGATTGATTAAAAATCTCGGAAGTTATAGATCAGCAAAAGTGGTGTTATTGGCCCCGGGGGGGTATTGTAGTGCGCGCAAAATAAGAGCTAGAGCAACGAAATTTGGAACGTATATTTGTTATGTTTGTACGCTATACGAATTTGTTTTAGATTTTCGAATTTCCTCCCCTGACCCCCGCAAATCGAAAAAATCGATTATTAAGCACAATTTTAAACCGATCACATTTATTTTTGGTACACATCATAATTAGACCATTTTTGATCGATGTTCTGAATCTGGGTAAGATTGATCAAAAAACTCGGAAGTTATAGATCAGCAAAAGTGGTGTTATTGGCCCCGGGGGGGTATAGTAGTGCGCGCAAAATAAGAGCTAGAGCAACGAAATTTAGAACGTAGATTTATCATTTTCCTACGCTATACGAGTTTGTTTTAGATTTTTCAATTTCCTTCCCTGACCCCCGCAATTTGAAAAAATCGATTTTCAGATACAATTTTTAACCGATCAAATTTATTTTACGCACACATATTAAATAGACTATTCTTCATCTAAGTTGTGAATTTCGTTAAAATTGAACAATAAACACGGAAGTTATACAACATTAAGTACCGCGATATAGAGCGTGGGGGGTTAAAAGGTGCGCGCAATGGCTAAGTACGTGCAGAACTGTGTGTATGTATGAGTATGTGTGTGTATGGCTGTATATGTAGGCAAAGGGGTTCTCGTAGTCGGGTACACTCGAGTACAGACTTCTTACTTGTTATACCTAGTATCTATCTCGTATTCGTTTCTATGTGTGTTTAACTCATTAATTTTTAGCCCCTTTGCCTTTTTTGTAAAAAAAGAGCAAAGCAGAGCTATTGGAAATATGCCAATTCCAAAAGAATGTAATACATAGAAATAATCATCGGAGACCCCAAAAAGTATATATTCTGAATCAGGACGACAAGACGAGTTCATCTAGCCCTGTCCGTCTGTCTGTCCGTCCGTCCGTCCGTCCGTCCGTCCGTCCGTCCGTCCGTCCGTCCGTCCGTCCGTCCGTATGAACGCCTGTTTCTCAGAGACTATAAGAGCTAGAGAAACCAAACTTGAAATCTAGATTCGTTATGTTCGTACGCTGTACAAGTTTGTTTTTGATTTTTCAATTTCCTCCCCCGACCCCCGCAATTCGAAAAAAACGATTATTAAGCACAATTTTCAACCGATCAAATTTATTTTTGGTACACATCATTATTAGACCATTCTTGATCGATGTTGTGAATCTGAGTAAGATCGATCAAAAATCTCGGAAGTTATAGATCAGCAAAAGTGGCGTTATGGGCTCCGGGGGGGGTAATGTAGTGCACGCAAGATAAGAGCTAGAGCAACGAAATTTGAAACGTAGATTTGTTATGTTTGTACGCTATACGAGTTTGTTTTAGATTTTTCAATTTCCTTCTCTGACCCCCGCAATTTGAAAAAATCAATTTTCAGATACAATTTTTAGCCGATCAAATTTCTTTTACGCACACATATTAAGTAGACCATTCTTCTTATACATTGTGAATTTCGTTAAAATTGGACAATAAACACGGAAGTTATACAACATTAAGTACCGTGATATAGTGCGTGGGGGGCTAAAAGGTGCGCGCAATGGCTAAGTACGTGCAGAACTGTGTGTATGTATGAGTATGTGTGTGTATGGCTGTATATATAGGCAAAGGGGCTCTCGTAGTCGGGGACACTCGACAACAGACTTCTTACTTGTTTTTTCTTAATTCAGTTGGGTATTTAATGTTGGTTGTCCAGCGTAAATAAAAATATTAGCGGGACTTTGTCCAGTTCTGTTATGTTTAGTTTTGTGGTTGTATATGTAGAAGAGTATTGTTTCTATTTTGCTTAGTTTGGTTTCTTCGTCGTCACTGGATTTTATTATACGGATTTTTTCGTTTATTGTTTTGTGTAATCTTTCTATGTCAGCTATGCCTGTCTTTGTTGTATTGAGTTGTAATTCGATTCCTTCACTCTCCAACCAACGTTTAAGGACTAAACTGGAGAAGGCACCATCTCTATCTGCTTTCAATAGTGTGGGTTTCCCTAATTGGTTAAAAATACGCATAAGTGCGTTTTTACATTCTATCCAGTCTTTTGTTTTTATTTGTTCGAGGGTAGCAAATTTAGAATAAATGTCAATGCAACTAATATAGTGTTTGCCTTCGGCTGAATAAATGTCTATTACAAATTTATCGGGCATATTCGTATCTCTATGTTCTGTTTTGGCAAGATTACATACGTTGCATTCGTTTATTATATTTTGAATTAGTAGTTGGCTATTTGGGAAATAATGATTTTCTTTAAATAATTTGGTCATTTTCTGGATGCCAGGGTGTAAAAGTTTTTCGTGGTATTGGAGAATGATTTCTTTGAATTCAATGTAGGAGTTTACGTTATTCAGTAGAATAAGACCACGGGTGACTTTGGTATGGGAAGTATTAATGATTGCTTTGTTGGCTATTTGGATGATTTCAAAATCGGCATCGCTCTCGATATACATAACGATGTTTCTGTGTACAAAATAGTCAAGTAAATATCTTTCTGCACTTTCAAGGGTTATCTTATCATAATAGATTGTGGTAATTGATTTACCGAAAATGGTTGATTGTTCTATATTATTTTGACCTGATTTAATGAATATTATTTGTCCTTTAAATGTATTTATTGGTTTTTCTGTTAATTGAATAAGATCGTTACTATCTTCATCTGCACTATGTTGGGAAGATTTAATGAAATGATTTTCTTCGAGCTTGGTTCTGGACAATGCGTCTATGACGTAATTTAATTTCCCTTCTTCAAGCATTACGTCTGCTTGTTTTTCTATTTCTATTTCAAGCATTTAGGTCTGTGGATATTGTTTGGAATTAATGAGAGAATTATGTAATGAAATGGTCATAATTTGAACCTGGAGTTATAAATGGGTATGATTTATCAAAAGGTGTGACTGTAAGAGTTTTGAGGTTTATTATAGATTCTGCCCTATTAAGTAATTTTCTGCCAATTAATATGTCGTAATCTTTAGAGAAGTTATGTAAATAAAATTGTTCGGGAATTTTAAAGATATTATTTTTGGGCAAAATAACAGACTCATTAATTGTCATGATACCATTCGATGTATAAACATCACATTTATTGTTTTGTATTGGGAGTGAAAATATATTTTTTTGCATCATATTTATTGTTGAACCTGTGTCGATTAGGCATTTAAATGTTTTACCTTTATGTTTTATTTCTAGGTATTGGTATTGTTCGGGGCTGGTAATCTGAAAATTTTCGTCAAACTTTAATTCGGTTTGGTTTGGTTCGCATTCATTTTGTTTGTGTTGGGTTTGAGGTTGATTGGAGTCAGTATAGTTCTGTTCGTACTGCTGTTGATCGTTGTATTGTTCGTAGTATTGTTGCTGGTCGTTATGTTGTTGTTGTTCGTAGTATTGTTGTTGATCGTAATATTGTTGTTGGTCATAGTAATTTAGCTCGTATGGGTTTCGCTCTTCAGCATTTTGGTTTCGGGATTCGTCAATAGACATTTTTGTCTGTTGGCTGTCTGATGGTCTAGGTCTTTTAAACGATTGGTTTGGTTGAAAATAGTTGCTGTCAAATTTGGGGGCTTGTTGTGGTATTTGAGGGACTGATGTCCTATTATACATCGGTTGTGAGCTTGTAAATATATTAGGAGTAAATTGGTTTTGTCTGCGTGTTATAGGCATTGGTTGTGTAGAAGTAGGTCTGTATGGATAATGGTATTGCGGCGGTTGATAATATTGTATGGGTGGTTATTGGTATGGGTTAGTGTTAATCTGCAGTGGTTGGGGATATGGTGGATACCTTTGCTGGAAACTATTAGTTTTATTTGTATTTAAATTTACTTTTAGGTTAGTATTTTTGTTATGGACCTCTGTACTTTTATACATACTTGTCTTAATAGATTCATGGTCTTCATAGATGCCTTCTTCTTGGGCAATTAGTACTAACGATCTAAGATCAGGGATTTCATGATGTACGAGTATTGCGAAGAGAGTTAGTGGTAGTTTGCGTATTAGTGTCTTGATGGAGTCTTTAATTGCATCAAGATAAATTAAAATATTGTTGTTGTTGCCTTCTAATTGAAGTTTAGACACAAGAAGCTGCCTGCGCTTTTCGGCTTTCTCGCAAAATTCCCGTAAGCTTCCCTTGTATGGTGTGTCTCGGAAGTCCTCCAACAGTTTATAGTTTATAGCAAACCCAATGATCTGATTACCTGTCCGTCCAAGTTTCTCTCTACTGCACCGAGTAGAATTCATTGCTGTCAAACGTCGTCCGTCTGGTAAAGGGATAAGATGAAGTCCATTGGCTGATTAACGTATAAAGAGTAGCAGGGTCTCCGTTGAATGGGGCGATGTCCTTTAGTTGCCTTCTAGCTTCAGCCAAGTTGTTCTCGTTGAGGGGTACCATTTTTGTATTATATATTTCTTTTTTATATTTTATTATTTTCTTTTAATTGTTCTTCACTTAACTTATTATTCTTCTTTATATATATGTAGTTTTTTTTTATATTGTTTTTTTATTTACTTAACAATGTTTAATATTTTTATGTTTTATCTTAACTTTTCTATTGTTTATTTTTTTTATTATTTTTTAACGTACTTATTTGCTAATATTATTAGCCTTTTTGTTTTTTCTTTTTTTTTAAAGGAAAAAAAAAGTGCTAAACGGAAGTGTTTTTTTTTTATTATTCAACCGTTCTTGGGCAACGTCTTTGGATTTACAACCCTAGTTGAAAATTTAAAGAACGTAATTTCGAGCTGGATTACGAAAATAAAAACTTTAAAAATTTTTTTGTTTTTCACTCGCGGTTCTTTTGAAGGATACAGTTAAGTATCCTAACGGCTGCGCCAGTAAAATAGTTAGTTTGGTCTTACAAATGTCCCGTCCTCGAAACTAAGGACAACGCACAACACCTTAGAAAATAACAAGTTCAATACATTAAATAAAAACAAGTAAGAAGTCTGTAGTCGAGTGTACCCGACTACGAGAGCCCCTTTGCCTACATATACAGCCATACACACACATACTCATACATACACAAAGTTCTGCACGTACTTAGCCATTGCGCGCACCTTTTAGCCCCCCACGCTCCATAGCGCGGTACTTAATGTTGTATAACTTTTGTGTTTATTGTTCAATTCTATCGAAATGAAGAATGGTCTACTTAATATGTGTGCCAAAAAAAAATTAGATCGGTTGTAAATTGTGTCTTATAATCGATTTTTTTGATTTGCGGGGGTCAGGGGAGGAAATTCGAAAATCTAAAGCAAACTCGTATAGCGTACAAACATAACAAATATACGTTCCAAATTTCGTTGCTCTAGCTCTTATTTTGCGCGCACTACTATACCCCCCCGGGGCCCATAATTCCACTTCTGATGATCTATAACTTCCGAGATTTTTGATCGATCTTATCCAGATTCACAACATGGATCAAGAGTGGTCTAATAATGATGTGTACCAAAAATAAATTTGATCGGTTGAAAATTGTGCTTAATAATCGTTTTTTTCGATTTGCAGGGGTCAGAGGAGGAAATTCAAAAATCAAAAACAAACTCGTATAACCTACGAACATAACAAATCTATATTTTAAGTTTGGTTGCTCTAGCTCTTATAGTCTCTGAGAAACAGGCGTTCATACAGACGGACAGACGGACAGACAGACAGACGGACAGGGCTAGATGAACTCGTCTTGTCGTCCTGATTCAGAATATATATACTTTATGGGGTCTCCGATGATTATTTCTATGTGTTACATACTTTTGGATTTTGCACATTTCCAATAGCTCCGCTTTGCTTCTTTTTTACAAAAAGGCAAAGGGGCTAAAAAAAACACAAGTTCCAGTTTTGTACTATTTTATTGTAGAGGCTTAAGTTGCGTTTCTCTCGGTGGTTGGCTTAAGACTGATCTTGTGGATGCTGATCTGACTGTAAGTGCACCCACTGAGATTATTGTGTACATTGCTATGCTATGATATAGTGCAGGTAATGGATTTTGTTCCATTTCTATTTCTTTTTAGTTCATTCGGTTTTTGAATTGGATGCTTTCTTAATAATAATATAAATGTATTAGTAGTTACATGTTTGGAATATAAGTACAATATAATGAATACAAAAATTATGATTATTATAATTATATAGAATGTAATGATATTTTTTTGATATTAGTTAAACAATGTCATCGTGTTTTATAATCTTAATCTTAGTTATGTTCAGTGGTGGGTACAGAGGTGTTAGGTCTATTTCAGGTTTTTAAATAATTTTCACTTAAGGTGATTGTTCTTATTTCTAGTTTACAATTTGTTATGCTTGTTGTTATATATTCTGAATCAGGACGACAGACGAGTTCATCTAGCCCTGTCCGTCTGTCTGTCTGTCCGTCTGTCCGTCTGTATGAACGCCTGTTTCTCAGAGACTATAAGAGCTAGAGCAACCAAACTTGAAATCTAGATTCATTATGTTCGTACGCTATACGAGTTTGTTTTTGATTTTTGAATTTCCTCCCCTGACCCGCAAATCGAAAAAAACGATTATTAAGCACAATTTTCAACCGATCAAATTTATTTTTGGCACACATCATAATTAGACCATTCTTGATCGATGTTGTGAATCTGGGTAAGATTGATCAAAAATCTCGGAAGTTATACATCAACAAAAGTGGTGTTATGGGCCCCGGGGGGGTATAGTAGTGCGCGCAAAATAAGAGCTACAGCAACAAAATTTGGAACCTAGATTTGTTATGTTAGTACGCTATACGAGTTTATTTTAGATTTTTCAATTTCCTCCCCTGACCCCCGCAAATCGAAAAAAACGATTATAAGGTACAATTTTTAGCCGATCAAATTTCTTTTTCGCACACATATTAAGTAGACCATTCTTCATCTACGTTGTGAGTTTCGTTAAAATTGAACAATAAACACGGAAGTTATACAACAATAAGTACCGCGCTATAGAGCGTGGGGGGCTAAAAGGCGCGCGCAATGGCTAAGTACGTGCAGAACTGTGTGTATGTATGAGTATGTGTGTTATGGCTGTATATGTAGGCAAAGGGGCTCTCGTAGTCGGGTACACTCGACTACAGACTTCTTACTTGTT
>JBAMBS010000443.1:0-62836 GCA_037044455.1 Zygothrica quintamaculata | reverse complement strand
TCGGGACCTCAAGTTGTTGACGGTGTTGGACCAAATAAACAACCACTGTAATGTTATTGTTATTTGTTATTTGTTATTGTTATTTTTACTGCTACTATGTATAACTTAACCCAGTAGGGTTAGCAGGCGAACCATTTCTGGCAGAAAAAGAAAACAAGGTTATAAAGGGGTTAGTCCCCGTATATCTTAAATAAAAAAAATAAAAAAATAATAAAAAAAAAACTTTATTAATTTTTAAAACATTAGTGTAAGTCCTTCTACACTTTATTTATTTTTAAAACTTTAGTGTAAGTCCTTCTACACTTTATTTTTTTTAAAACTTTAGTGGAAGTCCTTCTACACTTTATTAGCCCCTTTGCCTTTTTGTAAAAAAAGAGCAAAGCGGAACTATTGGAAATATGCAAAATCCAAAAGTATGTAACACATAGAAATAATCATCGGAGACCCCATAAAGTATATATATTCTGAATCAGGACGACAAGACGAGTTCATCTAGCCCTGTCCGTCTGTCTGTCCGTCCGTCCGTCCGTCCGTCCGTCCGTCCGTCCGTCCCACCGTCCGACCGTCCGTATGAACGCCTGTTTCTCATAGACTATAAGAGCTAGAGCAACCAAACTTGAAATCTAGATTCGTTATGTTCGTACGCTGTACAAGTTTGTTTTTGATTTTTCAATTTCCTCCCCTGACCCACGCAAATCGAAAAAAACGATTATTAATCACAATTTTCAACCGAGCAAATCTATATTTGGCACACATCATATTTAGACCATTCTTGATCGATGTTGTAAATCTGGTGAAGATTGATCAAAAATCTCGGAAGTTATAGATCAGCAAAAGTGGCGTTTTGGGCCCCGGGGGGGTATAGTAGTGCGCGCAAAATAAGAGCTAGAGCAACGAAATTTGGAACGTATATTTGTTATGTACGTACGCTATACGAGTTTGTTTTGGATTTTTCAATTTCCCCCCCTGACCATCGCAATTTGAAAAAAACGATTATTAAGCACAATTTTCAACCGATCAAATTTATTTTTGGCACACATCATAATTAGACCGCTCTTGATCGATGTTGTGAATCTGGTTAAGATTGATCAAAAATCTCGGAACTTATAGATCAGCAAAAGTGGCGTTATGGGCCCCGGGGGGGTTATGTAGTGCGCGCAAAATAAGAGCTAGAGCAACGAAATTTGGAACGTAGATTTGATATGTTTTTACGCTATACGAGTTTGTTTTTGATTTTTCAATTTCCTCCCCTGACCACCGCAATTCGAAAAAAACGATTATTAAGCACAATTTTCAAACCGATCAAATTTATTTTTGGTACACATCATTATTAGACCATTTTTGATCGATGTTGTGAATCTGGGTAAGATTGATCAAAAATCTCGGAAGTTATAGATCAGCAAAAGTGGCGTTTTGGGCCCCGGGGGGGTATAGTAGTGCGCGCAAAATAAGAGCTAGAGCAACGAAATTTGGAATGTATATTTGTTATGTTTGTACGCTATACGAGTTTGTTTTAGATTTTTCAATTTCCTTTCCTGACCCCCGAAAAAATCGATTTTCAGATACAATTTTTAACCGATCAAATTTCTTTTACGCACACATATTAATTAGACCATTCTCCATCTACGTTGTGAATTTCGTTAGATTTGAACAATAAACACGAAAGTTATACAACATTATGTAACGCGATATAGAGCGTGGGGGGTTAAAAGGTGCGCGCAATGGCTAAGTACGTGCAGAACTGTGTGTATGTATGAGTATGTGTGTGTATGGCTGTATATGTAGGCAAAGGGGCTCTCGTAGTCGGGTACACTCGACTACAGACTTCTTACTTGTTTTTTTTTAAAACATTATTGTAAGTCCTTCTACTTTACTAAATTCTTCAATTATTTGATTGTTTGGGGTTGCCCTTAAACATTCATGAGGATATTTATACTTTCAATTGCATGTTAATGATTTTAGTAAATATCTATCTCCAGCCCAAACTTAAACTACTTCACATGGGCCTTTAAATTTAGGATCAAGTTTAGTTTGCTGACGTTCTTCATTTCTTAGTAAAACGTGATCACTCACATTGAATCTTACGATTTTAGCTTTATTTTTATAAAACCTTTTTTTGTCATATCTTGCTAGAGATTCCATATTTCTCTTAGCCTCCCTTGTTAAATTTCCTTGTCTACTTCATCACCACCTTCCTCATCTATCGGCAATAAACCAAAAGGACGGCCTTCCTTACCAATTAATAACTCTAACGGGCTGAACTTTGTTACACAGTTAATTGTGCAATTCATTGCAAGCTGAGCTTCGGCAAACGCATCGTGCCATGATCTTTGATTGGTTTCGAGTGCAGTCACCATACTTTTCAGAATGCTCATGACGCGTTCAACCTAACCGTTTGCATCAGTGCTAATTAAATGTAAATTAATTTTTTGCGAGGAGCAGAATTCGCGAAAACTTTTACTTGCCAAACTACGTCGTTGATCTACTATAATTCGAGTGGGCAAACTAAATAATAACACTGCTGATTTTTCAGACTTAATGCAGCTTTCAGAATCTATGTTTAGTATATAATAAAAACAAGTAAGAAGTCTGTAGTAGAGTGTACCCGACTACGAGAGCCCCTTTGCCTACATATACAGCCATACACACACATACTCATACATACACACAGTTCTGCACGTACTTGGTCATTGCGAGCGCCTTTTAGCCCCCCACGCTCTATAGAGTGGTACTTATTGTTGTATAACTTCCGTGTTTTTCGTTCAATTTTGACGAAACTCACAACGTAGATGAAGAATGGTCTACTTAATATGTGTGCGAAAAAGAAATTTTATCGGTTAAAAATTGTACCTTATAATCGTTTTTTTCGAATTGCGGGGGTCAGGGGGGAAATTTAAAAATCAAAAACAAACTCGTATAGCGTACGAACATAACAAATCTACGATCCAAATTTCGTTGCTCTAGCTCTTATTTTGCGCGCACGACTATACCCCCCCGGAGCCATTAACGCCACTTTTGATGATCTATAACTTCCGAGATTTTTGATCAATCTTACCCAGACTTACAACATCGATCAAGAATGGTCTAGTTATGAAGTGTACCAAAAATAAATTTGATCAGTTGAAAATTATGCTTAATAATCGTTTTTTTCGATTTGCGGTGGTCAGGGGAGGAAATTCAAAAATCAAAAACAAACTCGTATAACCTACGAACATAACGAATCTAGATTTCAAGTTTGGTTGCTCTAGCTCTTATAGTCTCTGAGAAACAGGCGTTCATACAGACGGACAGACGGTCAGACGGACAGACGGACAGACAGACAGACGGACAGGGCTAGATGAACTCGTCTTGTCGTCCTGATTCAGAATATATATACTTTATGGGGTCTCCGATGATTATTTCTATGTGTTACATACTTTTGGATTTTGCACATTTCCAATAGCTCCGCTTTGCTCTTTTTTTACAAAAAGGCAAAGGGGCTAATAAAAAAATTTGGTAAAGGCATCTAATAGCACAACATATTATTTTAAATCATTTTTACCACTTAGTTTGCCTGTTTGGTTAATGTGCACGGTATGCCACGGTGTTTCCATTTTAGGAATAGGATGCAACTATTCGTGCACTTTTCCCACCGGCGGCTTTGATATTTTACTTGTGATGCTATTTTCAACAAACCGACGCACATATTTTGACATATTTTCAAACCAGTAATACCCACACCCCTTGTGTCAGTATTCCTTTTCGCAATTCATAAGTTTTGTCAGGAATTTTTGACAATTCATTATTTCTTAACTTAAGTATTATGCCATTTATTTCATAATCTAGCTGTTATTCCCAAACCAACCAATTCTCAGATACTTCAGTTAAATTTATTCGCATCTTAGGTATTTTAATAAAACTTTTATGTTCTTCAAGTACTGCATTCCGAGAAAGAAAATCTACATGAGCCATTCGCTTGCCCTTTCTATACTGTATTTCAAAATCGAATGCCTGTAAAAACGTCCACCATCTATGCACCATTGGTGTTAAATCTATTTTTGTACGACTGGTCTTTAAAGAATTGCAGTCAGTATAAACGACAAATTTTCGTCCCTGCAAATAATGTTGATTTTATGCATATATACTACTTGCGTCAGCGTGTAGCTCTATTGGGTATGAGGATCAAATATGATTAAAACTGGCACCTGCGTTTATACGGTTATTATTTTTGTTCGTATCTGTTCATGCGCTGGCAACCAATTAAAATGATTGTTTTTCTTGGATGTGAGAAAATATAGAGGTTTAAGTGTCTGCAAAAAGTTTAACACAAATTGCCGAAAATAAGAGGCTAACCCAATGAATTGTCTTTGGTGTGACACATTTTGTGGTGGTGGTAAGCCAACCAAAGCTTTAATCTTTTGTGCACTTGGCCTAATTTCGCCGTTGCTTACCTAAATTCCAAGATACTCTATTCTAGTTGTAAGAAACGAATATTTAGTGACATTAAATGAAATTCCAGCCTTTCTTAACGCCTTTAATAATGTCTGCAGTCTAGCTAACGCATCTTCTTTACTTTCAGCTATTATAAGAACATCATCTATATTCACTATCGCATACGTGTAGGCTAATTCCCCTAAGGCTTTCATTATTGCCCGCTGGAATACAGATTGTCCATTTTTCAAGCCAAACGGCATCGTCAAGAACTCATATTGACCATCGGCCGTGACAAATGTGGTTCGTTCAATTGAGTCCTGGTGGACTGGAATTTGATAGAAACCGCTTGCCATATATATGCACGAAAAATATTTAGCACCGCGAAGTCTTGCAATTTGATCTGATATGAGGGGCAACGGGTACTTGTCACACATAGTCGATCAGAGCCATTTTCTTTCTTAACTAGCATCATAGGGCTAGCGAAAGGTGAACGACTTGGACGAATAATTTTAGCTTGTAGTAATTCGTCAATTTTACACCGTACTTTGTTTTTTTCTTCTTCACTAAACCTATATGTACTCCGTTGAACTGTCTTTTGCTAATCTATTAGTCTAATTTCCTACTGCCCAGTGTTGACCTTAGTCTTTGGTATCCCTTCAATAAACCAATCAGAATGAAATTTAAAAATGTTTATCAAGGCTTCCTTATCCAAATCATCTACTTCAATATTAGATTCTATACCCTATTTATAATCGGCAATTTTTAACGATTCTACCCTTTTCGTCTTATAAATCAAAAATTTATCAGCGTGCATTGTTACGCTAAAGCCTTAGCTAAGAATTTCACGTCCCACTAGTACATCATGTTTCAAAAACTTGTCCATGATAATATGTAACAATATCTGTAAATAATTATGATCAATATTTACATTACATAATAGTTGTTGACATACATATGACTACATATTGAATCATTACATATGCCGTTCAATTTAACAATGCTATTGATTCTTTCGCCTTTAAATTTATCAGAAACACTTTGCTTAACCAAAGAGCATTCGGCTGAAGAGTCAAAGCAAAATGGAATGGACTGACCGGATTCACTTCTCATTGTCCCTGCTGGTGGAGCTACTGAGCAAATGTTTACACGCTTTTCAATTGCTCGGTCGTTTACTCGGGTTCGTCCTTTTGGACAAGCGGATGCGTAGTGTTCAGGTTTGTCGCATTTAAAGCATTTTAGAATTGGCCTGTCTTTAGAATTTTGTGTTGCTAGTGATACAGCGATCTCTTCCAGGTCCTAACATTTAAATTTTGCCATAAATAAGGTCACAATTCGACTGCCATATTCAGTGAAGCCTCCTCCAGAGTTTGGTCGCCCATTCAAAATTTTCATGAGTACGGCAGCAGAGTTTCGATGCCAACAAAGCGTTGAACGAAGAGCTCTTTAAGTTGTGCCCAAGTGATGCCGGCAAAGCATATTTGGGACAACCATTGTGATGCGCTTCCCTCTAAAGCCTCACTTAAAGTGGCCACTACCTTCGGGCATGTTGTCAGTAAAAATGAGATCCACTGTTGTACACCAAGCTAAAGCATCTGCACCAACTGAATCAGGATAAAATTTTGAAAGGGATATATGTTTTGTCTTTTCTTCAACTGTCGATGACCCATGTATCTGCATATTTTTGATAATTTCCAACAGGTTGTGATTTTTTACTTGTAAAGCTGCCAAATATCCCACTTCTTATGTTGGAGAACCATTAAATACATTTGGTTGATCAGCAATGCTGATGTAATTTCTTATTTGTTGAGCAGAGCGAATTCCAACTTGCACTTTTCACTGTCACAACTAAACTGATCTGATCTACGCTTCTCTTTTTGTTGCAGACGCAAGTTGGACTACACTCAGCGACAGCGCGACAGTGCTGTCGCCTCGCTTAACGGTACTATGTTTCTTATGTCTATATTCTACGTCGCAATTTCCGAAGTAATAATTTCACAATATGCCGAAACTATTGTGCCGCAGCGACTTGCATAGTGGTCAACGTACGTTTATTATGCGACATATATATATACACTGGGTCGCAGAAGATTTATATAATCTATCAGTCAATATTCTGATAACTATGAAATTTTAATTCATAATATAACTTTGACTATTTCAAACATAAAGGGCGACCTAATGGCCCATGTAGACTTTCTTTCTGGGAATCCAGTACTTGAAGAACATAAAAGTTATATTAAAATACCTGAGATGCGAAAAAATTTAACTGAAGTATATGACAACTGCTTGGTTTCGGAACAACAGCGAGATTTTTAAACAAATGATGTAATACTAAAGTTTAGAAATAATCAGTTGTCAGGAATACTGCAAATAGGAAGAAAAAAATAAGAAAGAAATCTGTAGCCGAGTGTACCCGACTACTAGAGCCCCTTTGCCAACATATACAGCTATACACACATATACTCATACATACACACAGTTATGCACGTACTTAGCCATTGCGCGCACCTTTTAGTCCCCCACGCTCTATATCACGGTACTTAATGTTGTCTAACTTCCGTGTTTATTGTTCAATCTTAACGAAATTCACAACGTAGATGAAAAATGGTCTACTTAATATGTGTGCGAAAAAGAATTTGATCGGTTAAAAATTGTACCTTATCATCGATTTTTTAAAATTTTGGGGTGGTAAGGGGAGGAAATTCGAAAATCTACATCCGAAATTTTTGATCAGTCTTACCCAGATTCACAACATCGATCAAGAATGGTCTAATTATGATGTGTACCATAAATAAATTTGATCGGTTGAAAGTTGTGCTAAATAATCGTTTTTTTCGAATTGCGGGTGTCAGGGGAGGAAATTGAAAAATCCAAAACAAATTCGTATAGCGTACGAACATAACAAATCTACGATCCAAATTTCGTTGCTCTAGCTCTTATTTTGCGCGCACTACTATACCCCTCCGGGGCCAATAACGCCACTTTTGCTGATCTATAACTTCCGAGATTTTTGATCAATCTTACTCAGATTCACAACATCGATCAAGAATGGTCTAATTATGATGTGTGCCAAAAATAAATTTGATCGGTGGAAAATTGTGCTTAATAATCGATTTTTTCGATTTGCGGGGTTCAGGGGAGGAAATTGAAAAATCAAAAACAAACTTGTACAGCGTACGAACATAACGAATCTAGATTTCAAGTTTGGTTGCTCTAGCTCTTATAGTCTCTGAGAAACAGGCGTTCATACAGACGGACAGACGGTCAGACGGACAGACGGACAGACAGACAGACGGACAGGGTTAGATGAACTCGTCTTGTCGTCCTGATTCAGAATATATATACTTTATGGGGTCTCCGATGATTATTTCTATGTGTTACATACTTTTGGATTTTGCACATTTCCAATAGCTCCGCTTTGCTCTTTTTTTACAAAAAGGCAAAGGGGCTAATAAAAAAATTTGGTAAAGGCATCTATTAGCACAACATATTATTTTAAATCATTTTTACCACTTAGTTTGCCTGTTTGGTTAATGTGCACGGTATGCCACGGTGTTTCCATTTTAGGAATAGGATGCAACTATTCGTGCACTTTTCCCACCGGCGGCTTTGATATTTTACTTGTGATGTTATTTTCAACAAACCGACGCACATATTTTGACATATTTTCAAACCAGTAATACCCACACCCCTTGTCTCGTGTCTTTTCCCGTCCCAAATGCATAATTGCTTCATGAAGGTGGTTTATAACTGCCCATCTAAAGGCTCTTGGGATAATTGGTATACATTTGGTCTAACTATTTCGCAGAATTTTTCTATGCAGTATTCCTTTTCGCAATTCATAAGTTTTGTCAGGAATTTTTGACAATTCATTATTTCTTAACTTAAGTATTATGCCATTTATTTCATAATCTGGCTGTTATTCCCAAACCAACCAATTCTCAGATACTTCAGTTAAATTTATTCGCATCTTAGGTATTTTAATAAAACTTTTATGTTCTTCAAGTACTGCATTCCGAGAAAGAAAATCTACATGAGCCATTCGCTTGCCCTTTCTATACTGTATTTCAAAATCGAATGCCTGTAAAAACGTCCACCATCTATGCACCATTGGTGTTAAATCTATTTTTGTACGACTGGTCTTTAAAGAATTGCAGTCAGTATAAACGGAAAACTTTCGTCCCTGCAAATAATGTCGGAAATGCTTAATAGCATTTACCACTACTAACGTTTCTAATTCGTACGAATGGTATTTAGATTCGACAGGAGATGTACACCTACTATAATATTCTACTACGTGAGGTTTGTTGTTGATTTTATGCATATATACTACTTGCGTCAGCGTGTAGCTCTATTGGGTATGAGGATCAAATATGATTAAAACTGGCACCTGCGTTTATACGGTTATTATTTTTGTTCGTATCTGTTCATGCGCTGGCAACCAATTAAAATAATTGTTTTTCTTGGATGTGAGAAAATATAGAGGTTTAAGTGTCTGCAAAAAGTTTAACACAAATTGCCGAAAATAAGAGGCTAACCCAATGAATTGTCTTTGGTGTGACACATTTTGTGGTGGTGGTAAGCCAACCAAAGCTTTAATCTTTTGTGCACTTGGCCTAATTTCGCCGTTGCTTACCTAAAATCCAAGATACTCTATTCTAGTTGTAAGAAACGAATATTTAGTGACATTAAATGAAATTCCAGCCTTTCTTAACGCCTTTAATAATGTCTGCAGTCTAGCTAACGCATCTTCTTTACTTTCAGCTATTATAAGAACATCATCTATA
Source organism: Zygothrica quintamaculata (assembly GCA_037044455.1). Classification (NCBI taxonomy): domain Eukaryota; kingdom Metazoa; phylum Arthropoda; class Insecta; order Diptera; family Drosophilidae; genus Zygothrica; species Zygothrica quintamaculata. The sequence continues at coordinate 53,636 of JBAMBS010000443.1, read as the reverse complement.
TTCACTATCGCATACGTGTAGGCTAATTCCCCTAAGGCTTTCATTATTGCCCGCTGGAATACAGATTGTCCATTTTTCAAGCCAAACGGCATCGTCAAGAACTCATATTGACCATCGGCCGTGACAAATGTGGTTCGTTCAATTGAGTCCTGGTGGACTGGAATTTGATAGAAACCGCTTGCCATATATATGCACGAAAAATATTTAGCACCGCGAAGTCTTGCAATTTGATCTAATATGAGGGGCAACGGGTACTTGTCACACATAGTCGATCAGAGCCATTTTCTTTCTTAACTAGCATCATAGGGCTAGCGAAAGGTGAACGACTTGGACGAATAATTTTAGCTTGTAGTAATTCGTCAATTTTACACCGTACTTTGTTTTTTTCTTCTTCACTAAACCTATATGGTCTCCGTTGAACTGTCTTTTGCTAATCTATTAGTCTAATTTCCTACTGCCCAGTGTTGACCTTAGTCTTTGGTATCCCTTCAATAAACCAATCAGAATGAAATTTAAAAATGTTTATCAAGGCTTCCTTATCCAAATCATCTACTTCAATATTAGATTCTATACCCTATTTATAATCGGCAATTTTTAACGATTCTACCCTTTTCGTCTTATAAATCAAAAATTTATCAGCGTGCATTGTTACGCTAAAGCCTTAGCTAAGAATTTCACGTCCCACTAGTACATCATGTTTCAAAAACTTGTCCATGATAATATGTAACAATATCTGTAAATAATTATGATCAATATTTACATTACATAATAGTTGTTGACATACATATGACTACATATTGAATCATTACATATGCCGTTCAATTTAACAATGCTATTGATTCTTTCGCCTTTAAATTTATCAGAAACACTTTGCTTAACCAAAGAGCATTCGGCTCAAGAGTCAAAGCAAAATGGAATGGACTGACCGGATTCACTTCTCATTGTCCCTGCTGGTGGAGCTACTGAGCAAATGTTTACACGCTTTTCAATTGCTCGGTCGTTTACTCGGGTTCGTCCTTTTGGACAAGCGGATGCGTAGTGTTCAGGTTTGTCGCATTTAAAGCATTTTAGAATTGGCCTGTCTTTAGAATTTTGTGTTGCTAGTAATACAGCGATCTCTTCCAGGTCCTAACATTTAAATTTTGCCATAAATAAGGTCACAATTCGACTGCCATATTCAGTGAAGCCTCCTCCAGAGTTTGGTCGCCCATTCAAAATTTTCATGAGTACGGCAGCAGAGTTTCGATGCCAACAAAGCGTTGAACGAAGAGCTCTTTAAGTTGTGCCCAAGTGATGCCGGCAAAGCATATTTGGGATAACCATTGTGATGCGCTTCCCTCTAAAGCCTCACTTAAAGTGGCCACTACCTTCGGGCATGTTGTCAGTAAAAATGAGATCCACTGTTGTACACCAAGCTAAAGCATCTGCACCAACTAAATCAGGATAAAATTTTGAAAGGGATATATGTTTTGTCTTTTCTTCAACTGTCGATGACCCATGTATCTGCATATTTTTGATAATTTCCAACAGGTTGTGATTTTTTACTTGTAAAGCTGCCAAATATGCATCGTTATTATTATTATTTGTAGGCAAGGCAGATCCCACTTCTTATGTTGGAGAACCATTAAATACATTTGGTTGATCAGCAATGCTGATGTAATTTCTTATTTGTTGAGCAGAGCGAATTCCAACTTGCACTTTTCACTGTCACAACTAAACTGATCTGATCTACGCTTCTCTTTTTGTTGCAGACGCAAGTTGGACTACACTCAGCGACAGCGCGACAGTGCTGTCGCCTCGCTTAACGGTACTATGTTTCATATGTCTATATTCTACGTCGCAATTTCCGAAGTAATAATTTCACAATATGCCGAAACTATTGTGACGCAGCGACTTGCATAGTGGTCAACGTACGTTTATTATGCGACATATATATATACACTGGGTCGCAGAAGATTTATATAATCTATCAGTCAATATTCTGATAACTATGAAATTTTAATTCATAATATAACTTTGACTATTTCAAACATAAAGGGCGACCTAATGGCCCATGTAGACTTTCTTTCTGGGAATCCAGTACTTGAAGAACATAAGAGTTATATTAAAATACCTGAGATGCGAAAAAATTTAACTGAAGTATCTGACAACTGCTTGGTTTCGGAACAACAGCGAGATTTTTAAACAAATGATGTAATACTAAAGTTTAGAAATAATCAGTTGTCAGGAATACTGCAAATAGGAAGAAAAAAATAAGAAAGAAATCTGTAGCCGAGTGTACCCGACTACTAGAGCCCCTTTGCCAACATATACAGCTATACACACATATACTCATACATACACACAGTTATGCACGTACTTAGCCATTGCGCGCACCTTTTAGTCCCCCACGCTCTATATCACGGTACTTAATGTTGTCTAACTTCCGTGTTTATTGTTCAATCTTAACGAAATTCACAACGTAGATGAAAAATGGTCTACTTAATATGTGTGCGAAAAAGAATTTGATCGGTTAAAAATTGTACCTTATCATCGATTTTTTAAAATTTTGGGGTGGTAAGGGGAGGAAATTCGAAAATCTACATCCGAAATTTTTGATCAGTCTTACCCAGATTCACAACATCGATCAAGAATGGTCTAATTATGATGTGTACCATAAATAAATTTGATCGGTTGAAAGTTGTGCTAAATAATCGTTTTTTTCGAATTGCGGGTGTCAGGGGAGGAAATTGAAAAATCCAAAACAAATTCGTATAGCGTACGAACATAACAAATCTACGATCCAAATTTCGTTGCTCTAGCTCTTATTTTGCGCGCACTACTATACCCCTCCGGGGCCAATAACGCCACTTTTGCTGATCTATAACTTCCGAGATTTTTGATCAATCTTACTCAGATTCACAACATCGATCAAGAATGGTCTAATTATGATGTGTGCCAAAAATAAATTTGATCGGTGGAAAATTGTGCTTAATAATCGATTTTTTCGATTTGCGGGGTTCAGGGGAGGAAATTGAAAAATCAAAAACAAACTTGTACAGCGTACGAACATAACGAATCTAGATTTCAAGTTTGGTTGCTCTAGCTCTTATAGTCTCTGAGAAACAGGCGTTCATACAGACGGACAGACGGTCAGACGGACAGACGGACAGACAGACAGACGGACAGGGTTAGATGAACTCGTCTTGTCGTCCTGATTCAGAATATATATACTTTATGGGGTCTCCGATGATTATTTCTATGTGTTACATACTTTTGGATTTTGCACATTTCCAATAGCTCCGCTTTGCTCTTTTTTTACAAAAAGGCAAAGGGGCTAATAAAAAAATTTGGTAAAGGCATCTATTAGCACAACATATTATTTTAAATCATTTTTACCACTTAGTTTGCCTGTTTGGTTAATGTGCACGGTATGCCACGGTGTTTCCATTTTAGGAATAGGATGCAACTATTCGTGCACTTTTCCCACCGGCGGCTTTGATATTTTACTTGTGATGTTATTTTCAACAAACCGACGCACATATTTTGACATATTTTCAAACCAGTAATACCCACACCCCTTGTCTCGTGTCTTTTCCCGTCCCAAATGCATAATTGCTTCATGAAGGTGGTTTATAACTGCCCATCTAAAGGCTCTTGGGATAATTGGTATACATTTGGTCTAACTATTTCGCAGAATTTTTCTATGCAGTATTCCTTTTCGCAATTCATAAGTTTTGTCAGGAATTTTTGACAATTCATTATTTCTTAACTTAAGTATTATGCCATTTATTTCATAATCTGGCTGTTATTCCCAAACCAACCAATTCTCAGATACTTCAGTTAAATTTATTCGCATCTTAGGTATTTTAATAAAACTTTTATGTTCTTCAAGTACTGCATTCCGAGAAAGAAAATCTACATGAGCCATTCGCTTGCCTTTTCTATACTGTATTTCAAAATCGAATGCCTGTAAAAACGTCCACCATCTATGCACCATTGGTGTTAAATCTATTTTTGTACGACTGGTCTTTAAAGAATTGCAGTCAGTATAAACGGAAAACTTTCGTCCCTGCAAATAATGTCGGAAATGCTTAATAGCATTTACCACTACTAACGTTTCTAATTCGTACGAATGGTATTTAGATTCGACAGGAGATGTACACCTACTATAATATTCTACTACGTGAGGTTTGTTGTTGATTTTATGCATATATACTACTTGCGTCAGCGTGTAGCTCTATTGGGTATGAGGATCAAATATGATTAAAACTGGCACCTGCGTTTATACGGTTATTATTTTTGTTCGTATCTGTTCATGCGCTGGCAACCAATTAAAATGATTGTTTTTCTTGGATGTGAGAAAATATAGAGGTTTAAGTGTCTGCAAAAAGTTTAACACAAATTGCCGAAAATAAGAGGCTAACCCAATGAATTGTCTTTGGTGTGACACATTTTGTGGTGGTGGTAAGCCAACCAAAGCTTTAATCTTTTGTGCACTTGGCCTAATTTCGCCGTTGCTTACCTAAAATCCAAGATACTCTATTCTAGTTGTAAGAAACGAATATTTAGTGACATTAAATGAAATTCCAGCCTTTCTTAACGCCTTTAATAATGTCTGCAGTCTAGCTAACGCATCTTCTTTACTTTCAGCTATTATAAGAACATCATCTATATTCACTATCGCATACGTGTAGGCTAATTCCCCTAAGGCTTTCATTATTGCCCGCTGGAATACAGATTGTCCATTTTTCAAGCCAAACGGCATCGTCAAGAACTCATATTGACCATCGGCCGTGACAAATGTGGTTCGTTCAATTGAGTCCTGGTGGACTGGAATTTGATAGAAACCGCTTGCCATATATATGCACGAAAAATATTTAGCACCGCGAAGTCTTGCAATTTGATCTGATATGAGGGGCAACGGGTACTTGTCACACATAGTCGATCAGAGCCATTTTCTTTCTTAACTAGCATCATAGGGCTAGCGAAAGGTGAACGACTTGGACGAATAATTTTAGCTTGTAGTAATTCGTCAATTTTACACCGTACTTTGTTTTTTTCTTCTTCACTAAACCTATATGGTCTCCGTTGAACTGTCTTTTGCTAATCTATTAGTCTAATTTCCTACTGCCCAGTGTTGACCTTAGTCTTTGGTATCCCTTCAATAAACCAATCAGAATGAAATTTAAAAATGTTTATCAAGGCTTCCTTATCCAAATCATCTACTTCAATATTAGATTCTATACCCTATTTATAATCGGCAATTTTTAACGATTCTACCCTTTTCGTCTTATAAATCAAAAATTTATCAGCGTGCATTGTTACGCTAAAGCCTTAGCTAAGAATTTCACGTCCCACTAGTACATCATGTTTCAAAAACTTGTCCATGATAATATGTAACAATATCTGTAAATAATTATGATCAATATTTACATTACATAATAGTTGTTGACATACATATGACTACATATTGAATCATTACATATGCCGTTCAATTTAACAATGCTATTGATTCTTTCGCCTTTAAATTTATCAGAAACACTTTGCTTAACCAAAGAGCATTCGGCTCAAGAGTCAAAGCAAAATGGAATGGACTGACCGGATTCACTTCTCATTGTCCCTGCTGGTGGAGCTACTGAGCAAATGTTTACACGCTTTTCAATTGCTCGGTCGTTTACTCGGGTTCGCCCTTTTGGACAAGCGGATGCGTAGTGTCCAGGTTTGTCGCATTTAAAGCATTTTAGAATTGGCCTGTCTTTAGAATTTTGTGTTGCTAGTGATACAGCGATCTCTTCCAGGTCCTAACATTTAAATTTTGCCATAAATAAGGTCACAATTCGACTGCCATATTCAGTGAAGCCTCCTCCAGAGTTTGGTCGCCCATTCAAAATTTTCATGAGTACGGCAGCAGAGTTTCGATGCCAACAAAGCGTTGAACGAAGAGCTCTTTAAGTTGTGCCCAAGTGATGCCGGCAAAGCATATTTGGGACAACCATTGTGATGCGCTTCCCTCTAAAGCCTCACTTAAAGTGGCCACTACCTTCGGGCATGTTGTCAGTAAAAATGAGATCCACTGTTGTACACCAAGCTAAAGCATCTGCACCAACTAAATCAGGATAAAATTTTGAAAGGGATATATGTTTTGTCTTTTCTTCAACTGTTTTTGTTGCAGACGCAAGTTGGACTACACTCAGCGACAGCGCGACAGTGCTGTCGCCTCGCTTAACGGTACTATGTTTCTTATGTCTATATTCTACGTCGCAATTTCCGAAGTAATAATTTCACAATATGCCGAAACTATTGTGCCGCAGCGACTTGCATAGTGGTCAACGTACGTTTATTATGCGACATATATATATACACTGGGTCGCAGAAGATTTATATAATCTATCAGTCAATATTCTGATAACTATGAAATTTTAATTCATAATATAACTTTGAAATAGTGTACATAAAGGGCGACCTAATGGCCCATGTAGTCTTTCTTTCTGGGAATCCAGTACTTGAAGAACATAAAAGTTATATTAAAATACCTGAGATGCGAAAAAATTTAACTGAAGTATCTGACAACTGCTTGGTTTCGGAACAACAGCGACATTTTTAAACAAATGATGTACTACTAAAGTTTAGAAATAATCAGTTGTCAGGAATACTGCAAATAGGAAGAAAAAAATAAGAAAGAAATCTGTAGCCGAGTGTACCCGACTACGAGAGTTCTTTGCCAACATATACAGCTATACACACATATACTCATACATACACACAGTTATGCACGTACTTAGCCATTGCGCGCACCTTTTAGTCCCCCACGCTCTATATCACGGTACTTAATGTTGTCTAACTTCCGTGTTTATTGTTCAATCTTAACGAAACTCACAACGTAGATGAAAAATGGTGTACTTAATATGTGTGCGAAAAAGAATTTGATCGGTTAAAAATTGTACCTTATCATCGATTTTTTAAAATTTTGGGGTGGTAAGGGGAGGAAATTCGAAAATCTACATCCGAAATTTTTGATCAGTCTTACCCAGATTCACAACATCGATCAAGAATGGTCTAATTATGATGTGTACCATAAATAAATTTGATCGGTTGAAAGTTGTGCTAAATAATCGTTTTTTCGAATTGCGGGGGTCAGGGGAGGAAATTGAAAAATTCAAAACAAATTCGTATAGCGTACGAACATAACAAATCTACGATCCAAATTTCGTTGCTCTAGCTCTTATTTTGCGCGCACTACTATACCCCTCGGGGCCAATAACGGCACTTTTGCTGATCTATAACTTCCGAGATTTTTGATAAATCTTACTCAGATTCACAACATGGATCAAGAATGGTCTAATTATGATGTGTACCAAAAATAAATTTGATCGGTGGAAAATTGTGCTTAATAATCGATTTTTTCGATTTGCGGGGTTCAGGGGAGGAAATTGAAAAATCAAAAACAAACTTGTACAGCGTACGAACATAACGAATCTAGATTTCAAGTTTGGTTGCTCTAGCTCTTATAGTCTCTGAGAAACAGGTTCATACGGACGGACGGACGGACGGACAGGGCTAGATCAACTCGTCTTGTCGTCCTGATTCAGAATATATATACTTTATGGGGTCTCCGATGATTATTTCTATGTGTTACATACTTTTGGATTTTGCATATTTCCAATAGCTCCGCATTGCTCTATTTTTACAAAAAGGCAAAGGGGCTAAAAAAATGCTAGGTCAGCCTCAAAAATAGAAGCAACAATGTTTAACGTTGGGCGCCAATTAATATAAATAATATATATATATATTTTTTTTTTTTTTTTTTTTGTTATGTAGGAAGCCGAGGTCCTAAGAACTCTTTGTGTCCTTTATATCAATTAAATTAAGCCCAATTGGGCGCATCGGCTAACCACTTACGTGGAGCTTAACAATTAATATAATAAATATTAAATTTGCCTCCTTCTGGGCATCCGGCTAATGAGGTTATGAGGTCGACGTCTTTTTAGGCGTCAATGCAATGTCGCTGCACAAAGCTCTGAAGCTCAGGCAGCTTCGTGGAGACGCCATCAGCGTTCCACACAGCGATGCGTAGTGGCATCATTATGGCATTTGAGGCTTGAGTGCAGCAAGCGCCTGCAATATTTGCAGATGCTGCTATGCTTGCTGTTGTTGCTGCTTACATTGCAGTTGCTGTTGCTGTTTTTGCTGATGCATAATAATCTTAATAAAAGAATGTTGACTTTCTTGAAGTAAGTGAATTGCCTTCATGATGCCTTTCAAATTAGTGCCATATAAGGCATGTTGCTGGGAATCATATTTACTTTGTCTATGCTTGATTGACCGGTGTTGCTCTAACGCCTTATACTTGGCGCAACCAGAGAAGTTTGCTGGGTGCTGTTGGCCACAATTGTAGCATGTACATGGTTCAGCTACTTCCAGGATGTTCACCACCACATTTAACGCAAACGAAAGTTTTGCGGCAAAATTTAGCTGCATGTCCAAATTGCTGCCACCGATGGCATTGGATAACAGTCAGTCTGTTGCGAAGCCGTTCCACTTTAACTCGCATGTTGCACAATTTAGTGATGCGCAGCACCTCACTGTTATTGAGTGCTGGGGAAATATTTAAGAAGAACAAATTAGCTGGCACCATATTAGAACATCCATGTTCTCTGCGCTTAGGTGAAAGTACACCTACGACTTTATGTCCCAACTTGTCCATATCATCTATAGTTCTGGTTTGAGACAAAGTGTGATGCAGTCCTTTCACACAAACCCTGAATGGCCGTTCATCTTTAAGATGATAACAATAAAATTCATATTTTTCAACCTCAAGCCATTTTACAATGCCACGATAACCTTCGGCATTATCTACATAGATACGCACTACCCCTCCAAGGGAGGTTTTGCATATGAATTGCTCATTATTAACAATATTTCCATTGTTCTAATAAAATATATTTTTGACCTTTTGTATCAACAAGTATCTGCTCTAATATTATATTAGTAATATTAGCAATTGCCGTCACCAATTGTTAGGCGGTGCCTGAACAATGAGACGCAACGGTCGAGTAAACGTGTTTACTCAAATTAGCCGATATGTTGCTGATGTATTTTGTGTGTTATGCTGATACAGCAATTTATGTGACAACAATTATATTTTTCTTTTAAGAAGTTCTTTATTAGACACTTTTAAATCTTATGGTTACCCTTAACCATTATTCTTATCAAACCAAAACATACATACATAATTCATTCAATTTCAAATCAAAGGTTGTGTAGTTCCTTTTACTGACCTTTATCAAATTAAAATTTGTGTAGTTCCTTTAACACATTATTGACGACAACAACAAGAAAAAAAAATTTGTGTAAGTCCTTCTACACTTCATTATTATTTTTTTAGCCCCTTTGCCTTTTTGTAAAAAAAAGCAAAGTGGAGCTATTGGAAATGTGCAAAATCGAAAAGTATGTAACACATAGAAATAATCATCGGAGACCTCATAAAGTATATATATTCTTGATCAGGACGACAAGTCGAGTTGATCTAGCTATGTCCGTGTGTCCGTCCGACCATCTGTATGAACGCCTGTTTCTCAGAGACTATAAAAGGTAGAGCAACAAAATTTTAAACCTAGATTTGTTATTTTCGTACGTTATACGAGTTTGTTTTAGATTTTTGAATTCTCTCTCCCAACCCCCGCAATTCGAAAAAAAAAAAACGATTATTAAGCACAAATGTCAACCAATTGAATTTTTTTTTGGCACACATCATAAATAGACCATTCTTGATCCATTTTGTTAATCTGAAAAAGATTAATCTAAAAAATCGGAAGTTATACATCATTAAAAGTGGTGTTATAGGGCCCGGGGGCTTTGGTAGTGCGCGCAAAATAAGAGCTAGAGCAACGAAATTTGGATTCGTAATGTTCTTACGCTATAGAAGTTTGTTTTAGATTTTCGAATTTCTTCCTTTGACCCCCGCAAATCGAAAAAATCGATTATAAGGTACAATTTTAACCCGAATAAATTTGTTTTTGACACAAATATTAATTAGACCATTCCTAAACTAAGTTGTGAATTTCCTTAAGATTGAACAATAACCACGGAAGTTATACAATATTAAGTACCGCGCTATAGAGCAAGGGGTTCCAAAAGGCGCGCGCAATGTCCAAGTACGTGTAGAACTGTGTGTATGTATGAGTATGTGTGTGTATGGCTGTATCTGTAGGCAAAGGGGCTCTCGTAGTCGGGTAAACTGGACTACAGACTTCTTACTTGTTAGCCCCTTTGCCATTTTTGTAAAAAAAAGAGCAAAGCGGAGCTATTGGAAATATGCAATTTCCAAAAGTATGTAACACATAGAAATAATCATCGGAGACCCCATAAAGTATATATATTCTGAATCAGGACGACAAGACGAGTTCATCTAGCCCTGTCCGTCCGTATGAACGCCTGTTTCTCAGAGACTATAAGAGCTAGAGCAACCAAACTTGAAATCTAGATTCGTTATGTTCGTACGCTGTACAAGTTTGTTTTTGATTTTTCAATTTCCTCCCCCTGACCCCCGCAAAACGAAAAAATCTATTATTAAGCACAATTTTCCACCGATCAAATTTATTTTTGGCACACATCATAATTAGACCGCTCTTGATCGATGTTGTGAATCTGGGTAAGATTGATCAAAAATCTCGGAAGTTATAGATCAGCAAAAGTGGTATTAAAGGCCCCGGGGGGGTATTGTAGTGCGCGCAAAATAAGAGCTAGAGCAACGAAATTTGGAGGGAATATTTGTTATGTTTGTGCGCTATACGAGTTTGTTTTAGATTTTTCAATTTCCTCCCCTGACACCCGCAATTCGAAAAAAAAGATTATCAAGCACAATTTCCAACTGATCAAATTTATTTTTGGTACACATCATAATTAGACCATTCTTGATTGATGCTGTGAATCTGAGTAAGATTGATCAAAAATCTCGGAAGTTATAGATCAGCAAAAGTGGTGCTATGGGCCCCGGGGGGGTAATGTAGTGCGCGCAAAATAAGAGCTAGAGCAACGAAATTTGGAACGTATATTTGTTATGTTTGTACGCTATACGAATTTGTTTTGGATTTTTCAATTTCCTCCCCTGACACCCGCAATTCGAAAAAAAAGATTATTTAGCACAACTTTCAACCGATCAAATTTATTTATGGTACACATCATAATTAGACCATTCTTGATCGATGTTGTGAATCTGGGTAAGACTGATCAAAAATTTCGGATGTAGATTTTCGAATTTCCTCCCCTTACCACCCCAAAATTTTAAAAAATCGATGATAAGGTACAATTGTTAACCGATCAAATTCTTTTTCGCACACATATTAAGTAGACCATTTTTCATCTACGTTGTGAATTTCGTTAAGATTGAACAATAAACACGGAAGTTAGACAACATTAAGTACCATGATATAGAGCGTGGGGGACTAAAAGGTGCGCGCAATGGCTAAGTACGTGCATAACTGTGTGTATGTATGAGTATATGTGTGTATAGCTGTATATGTTGGCAAAGGGGCTCTAGTAGTCGGGTACACTCGGCTACAGATTTCTTTCTTATTTTTTTCTTCCTATTTGCAGTATTCCTGACAACTGATTATTTCTAAACTTTAGTATTACATCATTTGTTTAAAAATCTCGCTGTTGTTCCGAAACCAAGCAGTTGTCAGATACTTCAGTCAGTTAAATTTTTTCGCATCTCAGGTATTTTAATATAACTCTTATGTTCTTCAAGTACTGGATTCCCAGAAAGAAAGTCTACATGGGCCATTAGGTCGCCTTTTATGTTTGAAATAGTCAAAGTTATATTATGAATTAAAATTTCATAGTTATCAGAATATTGACTGATAGATTATATAAATCTTCTGCGACCCAGTGTATATATATATGTCGCATAATAAACGTACGTTGACCACTATGCAAGTCGCTGCGGCACAATAGTTTCGGCATATTGTGAAATTATTACTTCGGAAATTGCGACGTAGAATATAGACATAAGAAACATAGTACCGTTAAGCGAGGCGACAGCACTGTCGCGCTGTCGCTGAGTGTAGTCCAACTTGCGTCTGCAACAAAAAGAGAAGCGTAGATCAGATCAGTTTAGTTGTGACAGTGAAAAGTGCAAGTTGGAATTCGCTCTGCTCAACAAATAAGAAATTACATCAGCATTGCTGATCAACCAAATGTATTTAATGGATGGTTCTCCAACATAAGAAGTGGGATATTTGGCAGCTTTACAAGTAAAAAATCACAACCTGTTGGAAATTATCAAAAATATGCAGATACATGGGTCATCGACAGTTGAAGAAAAGACAAAACATATATCCCTTTCAAAATTTTATCCTGATTTAGTTGGTGCAGATGCTTTAGCTTGGTGTACAACAGTGGATCTCATTTTTACTGACAACATGCCCGAAGGTAGTGGCCACTTTAAGTGAGGCTTTAGAGGGAAGCGCATCACAATGGTTGTCCCAAATATGCTTTGCCGGCATCACTTGGGCACAACTTAAAGAGCTCTTCGTTCAACGCTTTGTTGGCATCGAAACTCTGCTGCCGTACTCATGAAAATTTTGAATGGGCGACCAAACTCTGGAGGAGGCTTCACTGAATATGGCAGTCGAATTGTGACCTTATTTATGGCAAAATTTAAATGTTAGGACCTGGAAGAGATCGCTGTATCACTAGCAACACAAAATTCTAAAGACAGGCCAATCAATTCTAAAATGCTTTAAATGCGACAAACCTGGACACTACGCATCCGCTTGTCCAAAAGGACGAACCCGAGTAAACGACCGAGCAATTGAAAAGCGTGTAAACATTTGCTCAGTAGCTCCACCAGCAGGGACAATGAGAAGTGAATCCGGTCAGTCCATTCCATTTTGCTTTGACTCTTGAGCCGAATGCTCTTTGGTTAAGCAAAGTGTTTCTGATAAATTTAAAGGCGAAAGAATCAATAGCATTGTTAAATTGAACGGCATATGTAATGATTCAATATGTAGTCATATGTATGTCAACAACTATTATGTAATGTAAATATTGATCATAATTATTTACAGATATTGTTACATATTATCATGGACAAGTTTTTGAAACATGATGTACTAGTGGGACGTGAAATTCTTAGCTAAGGCTTTAGCGTAACAATGCACGCTGATAAATTTTTGATTTATAAGACGAAAAGGGTAGAATCGTTTAAAATTGCCGATTATAAATAGGGTATAGAATCTAATTAATATTGAAGTAGATGATTTGGATAAGGAAGCCTTGATAAACATTTTTAAATTTCATTCTGATTGGTTTATTGAAGGAATACCAAAGACTAAGGTCAACACTGGGCAGTAGGAAATTAGACTAATAGATTAACAAAAGACAGTTCAACGGAGACCATATAGGTTTAGTGAAGAAGAAAAAAACAAAGTACGGTGTAAAATTGACGAATTACTACAAGCTAAAATTATTCGTCCAAGTCGTTCACCTTTCGCTAGCCCTATGATGCTAGTTAAGAAAGAAAATGGCTCTGATCGACTATGTGTGACAAGTACCCGTTGCCCCTCATATCAGATCAAATTGCAAGACTTCGCGGTGCTAAATATTTTTCGTGCATATATATGGCAAGCGGTTTCTATCAAATTCCAGTCCACCAGGACTCAATTGAACGAACCACATTTGTCACGGCCGATGGTCAATATGAGTTCTTGACGATGCCGTTTGGCTTGAAAAATGGACAATCTGTATTCCAGCGGGCAAGCAATAATGAAAGCCTTAGGGGAATTAGCCTACACGTATGCGATAGTGAATATAGATGATGTTCTTATAATAGCTGAAAGTAAAGAAGATGCGTTAGCTAGACTGCAGACATTATTAAAGGCGTTAAGAAAGGCTGGAATTTCATTTAATGTCACTAAATATTCGTTTCTTACAACTAGAATAGAGTATCTTGGATTTTAGGTAAGCAACGGCGAAATTAGGCCAAGTGCACAAAAGATTAAAGCTTTGGTTGGCTTACCACCACCACAAAATGTGTCACACCAAAGACAATTCATTGGGTTAGCCTCTTATTTTCGGCAATTTGTGTTAAACTTTTTGCAGACACTTAAACCTCTATATTTTCTCACATCCAAGAAAAACAATCATTTTAATTGGTTGCCAGCGCATGAACAGATACGAACAAAAATAATAACCGTATAAACGCAGGTGCCAGTTTTAATCATATTTGATCCTCATACCCAATAGAGCTACACGCTGACGCAAGTAGTATATATGCATGCATAAAATCAACAACAAACCTCACGTAGTAGAATATTATAGTAGGTGTACATCTCCTGTCGAATCTAAATACCATTCGTACGAATTAGAAACGTTAGTAGTGGTAAATGCTATTAAGCATTTCCGACATTATTTGCAGGGACGAAAGTTTTCCGTTTATACTGACTGCAATTCTTTAAAGACCAGTCGTACAAAAATAGATTTAACACCAATGGTGCATAGATGGTGGACGTTTTTACAGGCATTCGATTTTGAAATACAGTATAGAAAGGGCAAGCGAATGGCTCATGTAGATTTTCTTTCTCGGAATGCAGTACTTGAAGAACATAAAAGTTTTATTAAAATACCTAAGATGCGAATAAATTTAACTGAAGTATCTGAGAATTGGTTGGTTTGGGAATAACAGCCAGATTATGAAATAAATGGCATAATACTTAAGTTAAGAAATAATGAATTGTCAAAAATTCCTGACAAAACTTATGAATTGCGAAAAGGAATACTGCATAGAAAAATTCATTCTGCGAAATAGTTAGACCAAATGTATACCAATTATCCCAAGAGCCTTTAGATGGGCAGTTATAAACCACCTTCATGAAGCAATTATGCATCTGGGATGGGAAAAGACACGAGACAAGGGGTGTGGGTATTACTGGTTTGAAAATATGTCAAAATATGTGCGTCGGTTTGTTGAAAATAACATCACAAGTAAAATATCAAAGCCGCCGGTGGGAAAAGTGCACGAATAGTTGCATCCTATTCCTAAAATGGAAACACCGTGGCATACCGTGCACATTAACCAAACAGGCAAACTAAGTGGTAAAAATGATTTAAAATAATATGTTGTGCTAATAGATGCCTTTACCAAATTTTTTTATTAGCCCCTTTGCCTTTTTGTAAAAAAAGAGCAAAGCGGAGCTATTGGAAATGTGCAAAATCCAAAAGTATGTAACACATAGAAATAATCATCGGAGACCCCATAAAGTATATATATTCTGAATCAGGACGACAAGACGAGTTCATCTAACCCTGTCCTGTCCGTCTGTCTGTCTGTCCGTCTGTCCGTCTGTCCGTCTGACCGTCTGTCCGTCTGTCCATCCGTCCGTCCGTATGAACGCCTGTTTCTCAGAGACTATAAGAGCTAGAGCAACCAAACTTGAAATCTAGATTCGTTATGTTCGTACGCTGTACAAGTTTGTTTTTGATTTTTCAATTTCCTCCCCTGAACACCGCAAATCGAAAAAATCGATTATTAAGCACAATTTTCCACCGATCAAATTTATTTTTGGCACACATCATAATTAGACCATTCTTGATCGATGTTGTGAATCTGAGTAAGATTGATCAAAAATCTCGGAAGTTATAGATCAGCAAAAGTGGCGTTATTGGCCCCGGAGGGGTATAGTAGTGCGCGCAAAATAAGAGCTAGAGCAACGAAATTTGGATCGTAGATTTGTTATGTTCGTACGCTATACGAATTTGTTTTGGATTTTTCAATTTCCTCCCCTGACACCCGCAATTCGAAAAAAACGATTATTAAGCACAATTTTCAATTCAACCGATCAAATTTATTTTTGGCACACATTATAATTAGATCATTCTTGATCGATGTTGTGAATCTTGGTAAGATTGGCCGTTATAGGCCCCGGGGGGGGTTATGTAGTGCGCGCAAAATAAGAGCTAGAGCAACGAAATTTGGAACGTAGATTTGTTATGTTTTTACGCTATACGAGTTTTTTTTGGATTTTTCAATTTCCCCCCCTGACCCCCGCAATTCGAAAAAAACGATTATTAAGCACAATTTTCAACCGATCAAATTTATTTTTGGCACTCATCTTAATTAGACCATTCTTGATGTTGTAAATCCGGGTAAGATTGATCAAAAATCTCGGAAGTTATAGATCAGCAAAAGTGGCGTTTTGGGCCCCGGTGGGCTATAGTAGTGCGCGCAAAATAAGAGCTAGAGCAACGAAATTTGGAATGTATATTTGTTATGTTTGTACGCTATACGAGTTTGTTTTAGATTTTTCAATTTCCTTCCCTGACCCCCGCAATTTGAAAAAATCGATTTTTCAGATACAATTTTTAACCGATCAAATTTCTTTTACGCACACATATTAAGTAGACCATTTTTCATCTAAGTTGTGAATTTCGTTAAAATTGAACAATAAACACGGAAGTTATACAACATTAAGTAACGCGCTATAGAGCTTGGGGGGTTAAAAGGTGCGCGCAATGGCTAAGTACGTGCAGAACTGTGTGTATGTATGAGTATGTGTGTGTATGGCTGTATATGTAGGCAAAGGGGCTCTCGTAGTCGGGTACACTCGACTACAGACTTCTTACTTGTTTAACATTAGTGTAAGTCCTTCTACACTTTATTAATTTTTTTTTTTTTTAATCATTAGTGTAAGTTCATCTACACATTATTAATTTTTAAAACATTAGTGTAAGTTCTTCTACACTTAATTAATTGAGTTGCAATTTATCGCCGGTCGTGTGTGCACGCATGTGTAAAGTTGTCTCAGAAAATAATTTAGTTTGTTTTTTTTTTTTTTTTGTTTTATTTTGTCTTTTATATTTTATTATTTATTTAATGAACACAGTCAGCAAAATAGACCTTAACATTAAATTTAACTTAAATTAAAAGAGACCACGCTTTGTCTTATGGGCAAAGCTTAATAACTATTAGTAATTAAATATTATTTAAAGGTTTTTTTTTTGGTTATAATATAATGTCTAAAAATTGTCTTCTTTTTAAGCGGGTTATTGTTCGCTCATTTGCCAATGGTCTGGCAAGTCTGTTCTTGTGTGCAATTAACCTATCATTGTATCTGCTGGTATGCCGGTTTATTTGCAACTCCACAGTATCAATTTTGAGGTCTTTGTGTAGAGTACTACCTCTGACGTACCAGTCGCATCCAGTGATAGTACGGAGAGCTTTATTCTGAAGAGTCTGGACTTTTTTCCTGTTAGATGGAAATTTGGATTCCATAACACCATGTCGGTATAATAACGGCTTTGTAAACTGCCCTTTTACATCGCAGGGAGAGTTTAGATTTTTTCCCGAGCATCCAATTTAGACGAGATAGCTTTATATTGCAATTTACTACAGCAGCCTTTATATGCGCCTGAAAGTTAAGTCGTTTATCCAGCGTAACTCCAATGTACTTAGCTTTGGCTTCTCTGGTGAACTCAATATTATTAAGTTGTACCGCTGGCACGTCACCTCTAAGTACAGCACACGTTTATGCATTTGAAAAATTTAGTTTTTGAGAAATAAATAAAGACAAGTCCAAAATAGTGGCACCAATTATTAAGAGTGATATTAAGTGAAAATACAAAGTTAATTAAACTCCTTGTAAAAATAAAATAAAAATTTCTAAAATTAGGGCTCCGCTGCCCAATTTGAGTTTAGCTGGCAAACAAACAGCTGTTTGGCAGTCGCTAGGGCTTTTACCCTGGATATGTCTCGGTGCATACTTTTAGGCAGTATGAAAACTGGGCATACCCAAAAGGCGGCAGCAAAAACGCTGAAAAAAGTGAAAACACCAACTAAAATGTCCGTTGGTGAAGCCCTTTAATTGCCCAATAATGATCAGTATAATAGCACCGAGAAAGCCGCCATTAAGACCAATTCGGTCGTTTGTGCTCCAAATGACACCAAAGGCGGTACTGAGGCGGCTGTCTTGCATACAACAACCTCTCCAGGAGGTACGGATGAATTTATCATCATGAAGCATAAAGGCGCAGCAGTAAAAGGCGCCACAAAAAATAAAGAACTCGGAAATAACAAGAAGACGGAAGAACAATACAACGGTAGCTCCAACCGTTTTGACCTTCTCTCCCAACTATCAGAGGATATGGTAACCAATAACGATTATGACGAGCTACCGAGTACCAGTCATCAAGCTGCTGCTGCTTTTGCAAAGAGAAATGCTGCCGTAGGCAGTGGAATCAAAGCTCTGCCAAAGCCCCCACCAATCGTTTTGGAAGGAGTGGATAACATCAATAAGCTGATTAACTGTCTGGGTCGAGTAACGGACGTTACTAAAATCTGTATTAAGTCTTCCATGAAGAGAGTCATCCGAATCTATGCTGCCGATTCTGCCATTTTTCGCAGCATTGTTAGCTGGCTAGAGAAGGAGAAGCACGAGTTCCACTGCTACCAGCTGAAGGAGGACAGGCCATATAAAATATGCATCAAGGGTTTACACCACAGCACGCTGCACAGCCGCATTAGTGACGAGCTTGGAAAGCTCGGTCATAAAATGCTAGATGCCCACACGCCCCAGCGGCGTACTGCGCCAGGAAGCTCGGAAACTGAGCCGGAAAATATGTTTCTTATAAACATTGCTACGACACCCAATAATAAGGAAATACTGGCTGTCAAAAAGCTATGCAATATGAGGATCCAGGTGGAGCCTCTCCGCAAACGCATAGCTGCCGTGCAATGCCACAGATGCCAAAAAAATATTTCCGCAAAACATTTATTTGCGTCAAATGTGCAGGTGAGCATCTTTCTGCCAATTGCACGCGCCCACGTACTGAACTATGCACGTGCTATAATTTTGGCGAAGACCACCCTGCTAATTTCTCAGGTTGCACTAAGTACCAGGCTTATGTGCAAAAAACTAAGCCTAAGCGCGGCGTTGGAGCTTCAAACGCAACTAAGGAAACACAACGAGCACCCACTGGTACTGCCCAATATGTGTGACAAAGTGTCTCCTTTGCGGACATGGCTAGAGGAGTTGACCAAACTAATCAACAACAACAAATGCAACAGCGTAACCTATCCAGCAGCCAGTTCACGGAAACACCAAAAAGGGAAATACCGCAAAACCCAGCTGTGCAGGGCAGTCTCCTGGAATCCATTGTGCTCTCCTTCCAAGAAGCACAATGAAAACAGACTGAGCAATTCACGATGCTACAGCCAGATCAAATTTTAAATTTGCTCGCTACTCTAGTTGCTAAAATTAAAATATAATGATGCCGCTGCGCATCCTTGTGTGGAACGCTGATGGCGTATCCACAAAGCTGCCAGAGCTGGAAATATTGCTTTGGATGTGTTGCTTTGTGCAGCTTTATAATGTTGATGTCC
Source organism: Zygothrica quintamaculata (assembly GCA_037044455.1). Taxonomy (NCBI): domain Eukaryota; kingdom Metazoa; phylum Arthropoda; class Insecta; order Diptera; family Drosophilidae; genus Zygothrica; species Zygothrica quintamaculata. Next base: position 34,276 of record JBAMBS010000443.1, on the reverse strand, counting down.
TGCTGCTCAGCGAAACACACTGCCGAGGAGACTATGCACCCAGGTTAAATGGATTTGATGCTTACCCCGCCAATGATCCGAGTTCTGGTAATGCCAGGGGAGGAGCAGCGATATTGATAAAGTACAGTCTGACACACTTCCGCTTAGGCCTGTTGCTACCGAGAAGCTCCAATTAGCATCAGCAGCAATTCACACGGTGATTGGCGAAATCAATTTTGGAGCAATCTACTGTGCACTACGGCATGACTGGTCTTCGGAAGAGTTTGATAGAACTCTAGATTTACACCGACCGAAGTACTTGATCGGTGGTGACTGGAATGCGTCGCATTGGCTCTGGGGTGCGGGAAGGTGTAATCAACGTGGCACTGCATTAGCAAACGTTATCTTGGACACACATGCTAATGTCCTGGCTACAGGTGGTCCTACAAGATATCCCTATGGCAGTCGAGGCACACTCAATCGGTTGAAAATTGAGCTTAATAATCGATCAGGGGACGAAATTCAAAAATCTAAAACAAACTTGTACAGAGTACGAAAATAACGAATTTAGGTTTAAAATTTGGTTGCTCTACCTTTTATAGTCTCTGAGAAACAGGCATTCATACGGACGGACGGACATACGAACGGACAGACAGACGGACAGGGCTAGATCGACTCATCTTGTCGTCCTGATTAAGAATATATATACTTTATGGGTCTTCTTCTTCTTCTTAATAAAAAAAAAAAAAAAAAAAAAAAACTTCTATCTGTTAAATACTGAATAGTGCAGTTAGGTAAACTTCTATTAACATTATTAGTGCGATATTGCTGAATAATTTAATACTTACATCTTTGGGCTTCTCTTCTTTAACGATATCCACAAAGTCATTTGTACTGTGTGTTATCGTTGTTTTATTTCTGTTGATACCTGCAAAAGGCACTGAACAGTAAGACAATTTGCGAATGTCTAATTCGTTACGCATGGCATCGTACCGATGTAGCTCGTAGTCAATTACATCCATACATAGCGATCCAATCTGTAGGGGTTCACACATATATCTAATAGTACTAACGGAAAAATGATTTACTTACCTTGTACTGCACAATCAAGGAATGAAACTTAGTGTACGTAGAGAAGCAAAAGAATATGTATATGATGTTTGTAGAGAGATCCATACTTTTTCGCCAATCTTCGCGCAAAACTCGAGACAAGGCACTAAGACAAGCCTCTGTTGGATCGCATTGAATTAAAATATTAAAATTAGTTTTAATATACATTTAATGAAATGTTGTCAATATTTGCACAAGTAAGAAATCTGGATTCGAGTGTACCGGACTACGAGAACCCACTTGGTTTTAAATAAATATATTTTAATATTAATACTTGTAATCTCCAAGTGCTCGGCGCTGCCTGAACAATGAGACACAATGGTTGCGAAAAAATGTAATTTACAGACGAGCATATGTGCTCTTCGCAGAAATCAAATTAGAACTAACTGAACTAATCATACAGAAAGCTCTTCATAGCACCCACGCAAATATGCTGTGTCTGCTGGCTATGCGTTGACTTATGTTAACTTGTATAGGAAAAAGCTTCCGATGTCTAACATAAGTCAAAGACTAAGTGATCGTTGACTAATTTTATCTACTTTAAGGCCGCCCTCGGCCGACATTAATCCGGCAATGACGTCTGTTAGTTGTTTAGTGGCCTTTTGTTTCTTACCTAGTTGCCGACAAACTATGCTAACACAAGTAACCGTGTAGCATTTAGCTCCGGTTGGCATTGCTTTGTATCCTGCTTTTCCCAGATTGACTTCCTCCTTAAAGTATTGGATTGCCTCCACATTACTTTTAGTTAGGCGTTGAAAGTAAGGGAGACTAAGAATATATTGGCTAGCGTTGATATTCATAATGGGGGATTCCCAGGCATCCTATTCTAGAAATTGTTATGGTTACAAATTGTGTACCATCAACTCAGCATGATCGTCAAATGTGCCGTGATTAGTGTCATTTAACCATATTTTCGTGCTGTCGTACACCTGCACTTCTGCCGCTTTATCATTAATGATTATTACTCCGTCTTCCACCTGTGCATCTGGATTAATCTTACATGTTTGTGCCTCGTAATGTGCTGGGCCTCCCACAAGCATCTCCCTAGTACATGAGCTCCGCTATAACGTTTTCCCCTAGTCGACGTGTAAAATTTTTTTAGACAACCGGGAAAAGTGTAATTTTCCTCCACGTAAACACAGTATAGGGAAATTTATTGATAAAAACTAAAGTGTTATCGGATTAAAGCACGGGCGAAACGGACATAAGATCCCCAATTGGAGTGTAAGTGGGCTCATCTAGCTAAACTGATGTCAACTCCGCATGATATAAAGTGTTTGGGCTCACAGTATTTGCCCTTGCAATCGTTGCAGTGTTCATTAAGTTCTGCAATTTTAGAATCAACATTATGTACCTAGTCGTCAGTGTTTCATAACGGTGTTCCATATTAACTTGTGAATTTTTGCTAGACTTAAAAATTTTATTGACTTTGTAAACTTTAGTGTTGATTTCTATTCTTCTATCATTTGAATTTACTTACTGCCATTCTGTGAGTTTTATTTTGTTCAGCCATCGTCTAACCATTGCCTAGTGCAGACATCTTTCAATTAAAGCGGCAACCAGCTCTCGTTTCTATTCGAGTTCGTACACAAGTGACTGTTTGTTCAGTCTTTATTTTTCACAAGTTCTGTTTTTAATCTCCGGACCAAGTGCGTTTTTCGTTAAACGAACCATGCTCGCTGGGCAAAAAACAATGGGTGACAATCGGTTTGCTCTGCTTGCCGATGCAAGCCCTCACAAAAAACTAAAAACATTCCATAAGCCAATGGTATCGTTTTCTAATCTTCCAGCGATCCAACTACCAAATCCCAAATTTATTATTCTCTCCGCAACAGACAATACTTAGCCCCTTAGTGATTACTCATGCTTTGCCGTCCTTACCGCTATTAATCTAATAAGCAGAGAATACATTTCCATTTCCCAATTAAAAGATGGGAACCTATTGATCCTCAATAAGGATTTAGCCTATTATGAGATATTTTACTCACTTTTAACCGCTTCCATCTACCGGAGTCATAAGACATCTCCTAGGTAAAGGTCAATGTCAGGCCTTACACGTCCAACCTTATGCGTTAGAAAAATTGCTAATTGTTTGGGCATACCAGCAAACGTTGCACAAGACAGGCAATATGCGCTAACTGCAATCTCTCAATATACGAAAGTGATTGCGCAAGACTACAATGTGCCAATTGAGACCACCCAGCTTCAAGCAATATATGCCCCCAATATTCAAAGCAAAAGCAAATTGTGAAAATATTAGGCTGTTTGTTTCGCTTCGCTTCTGAAGTCACATGGAATCGTATCTGGCAACGCTGCATATCGTTGGATAGGTTATGCCAACACCTTTTAAATGACGTATTAGTTTGTATCAGTTTCCGCGCTTAAAAATTACAATCGATCGAAATGGAGTTCACAAACGCTGAAATTTGCTCAATTTTGAAATTTTATTTCGCACAAAAAGGAAAATCTGGCTGCGGAATCTCGCAGACAGATTATTTCTGTCTTAGGAGACAACAAATTATCGGTTCAAACTGCAGAACAGTGGTTCAGGCGATTCCGAAGTGGTAATTTTGTCACCGAAACACCCAAGCCCGCCGGACGACCAGTGACCGTTGATACGGATAAAATCATGGAAATAGTGGATCGAGATCGTCATGTGACTTAGAAGCATCGCAGAGGAGCTCCAACTAAGCACGGAAACCGTCGAAAAAGTTGGTTAAAAAGCTCGATGTATGGGTGCTTCATGATTTATCTCAAAAGAACCTTTTGGACCGTGTCTCAATCTGCGAATATCTAATGCACCGTAATAAACTCGATTCATTTCTGGATCGGTTGGTCACTGGCGATGAAAAATGGATCACATATGACAACACCAAGCGTAAAAGATCCTGGTCGAAGCACGGTGAGTCGGCTCAAACGGTGGCAAAGCCAGGATTGACGACTCGGAAGGTTTTGCTGAGTGTATGGTGGGATATCAGAAGAATTATTCATTATGAAGTGCTGCCTTATGGCCAAACCATCAATTCTGACCTCTACTGTCAACAACTGGAGCGATTGAAGATTGCACTTGAACAGAAGCGGCCAGCCATGGTGAATCGTAAGGGCATTGTGTTCCAGCATTACAACGCCAGGCCCCATACATCTTTGGTGACTCGTCACAAGCTATGGGAGCTTGGTTGGGAAGTTTTAACGCATCCACCTTATAGTCCGGACATTGCCCCAAGCGATTACCATCTGTTTTTGGCCATGCAAAATTTTTTCGAATGGCAGAAATTGAGTTCAAAGAAGGCTTGTGAAAATCGAATTGCCGAGTCTTTTGCCAATAGATACAAAGACTTCTTCAGGAGAGGCATATACAAATTTTCATCAAAATGGCAGCAAATAATCGAAGACAACGGTACATATAGCACTTAAATCGGACAATGGTAACTATGTTAAAATAATCGTCAAAAATCAATAAAGAAACCGGTATGTCATTACCAAAGAACCTAATATAAGCGCAGAAAAAATGATCTTTCAAGGAAGCAAAATCTATATATGTCCCCAAATCAACTGATGCCCGTTCCTACGCCCAAATGCTACCCAAACAAGTAAGAAATCTGACTACGAGAGCCGCTTTGCCTACATACACACATATACTTTACAGGCGCTCATACAGACGGACGGATGGACAGACTGACAGAAAGACAAATCGACTCGTCTTGTCATCATGATTAAGAATATATATATCAACTAATGCAGAGGGGCAAAACGCGATTATTAGGCACAATTTTTAGTCCATAAAATATAATTTTTGCACTCAAAGCAAATGCACTGCTCTTTATCATCTTTGGGAACTTTATTATGTCTGAACAACACGGAAGTAAACTATCACATTGTGGCACGCGGGAGTCAATGTCTTGCTATAATATTTTATGCTATACCATACTAAACCCTACTATACTATACTATACTATACTTTATTATACTACACTGTACTATGCTATACTATACCTTACTATACTTTACTATCATATACTATACAATACTTCACAATACTATTCTAATTTATACGTCACTGTACTATACTATATCATATATATATATTGTATACTGAACTATTCTATACTATAATAATATTTGGGTCTAACACCACTAAGGGGTACAGCCTGATTCTAAATTTCCGTCCACGCGTTCGTTCTCTGTGAGCGTCTTCTCCAGTTGGTAATACCAAGCCGCTTCGAGCTCTAAGAATTTGAGAGCAAAGAAAAAGAAGAAAAAGATCCGTTACATTTGCGAGACGCGCCAAAGCTCAAATTGTGCCTGTACACACGTACGTGCATACATATACATATATACTGAGGTTGGTGTGCAAAATAATAATACAGTGTCAGCCGATTAAATTGCGGCTACTGTACAGCCAAAAAGAAAAAAATTTAAAAAAAAGAATCTATTTTAAAGAAAATAGAAGAGCGAAATAAAAGAGTTAATTTTCCAGGAGTCTTAATTTCCCCAATAAGGAAATTAGAGACAATGGCAGTGTCAACCTATTAAATTGCGACTACTGCATAATCAGAATATATTTTAAAGAAAATAGAAGAGCGAAATAAAAGACTTAATTTCGCAGGAGTCTTAATTTCCCCAATAAGGAAATTAGAGACAATGGCGTGTCAGCCGATTAAATAAAATCTTTTTTAAAGGAAATAGCAGATGTGTTAAGTTCTGTTTTTAGTCTCCGGACCAAGTGCGTTTTTCGTTAAACGAACCATGCTCGCTGGGCAAAAAACAATGGGTGACAATCGGTTTGCTCTGCTTGCCGATGCAAGCCCTCACAAAAAACTAAAAACATTCCATAAGCCAATGGTATCGTTTTCTAATCTTCCAGCGATCCAACTACCAAATCCCAAATTTATTATTCTCTCCGCAACAGACAATACTTAGCCCCTTAGTGATTACTCATGCTTTGCCGTCCTTACCGCTATTAATCTAATAAGCAGAGAATACATTTCCATTTCCCAATTAAAAGATGGGAACCTATTGATCCTCAATAAGGATTTAGCCTATTATGAGATATTTTACTCACTTTTAACCGCTTCCATCTACCGGAGTCATAAGACATCTCCTAGGTAAAGGTCAATGTCAGGCCTTACACGTCCAACCTTATGCGTTAGAAAAATTGCTAATTGTTTGGGCATACCAGCAAACGTTGCACAAGACAGGCAATATGCGCTAACTGCAATCTCTCAATATACGAAAGTGATTGCGCAAGACTACAATGTGCCAATTGAGACCACCCAGCTTCAAGCAATATATGCCCCCAATATTCAAAGCAAAAGCAAATTGTGAAAATATTAGGCTGTTTGTTTCGCTTCGCTTCTGAAGTCACATGGAATCGTATCTGGCAACGCTGCATATCGTTGGATAGGTTATGCCAACACCTTTTAAATGACGTATTAGTTTGTATCAGTTTCCGCGCTTAAAAATTACAATCGATCGAAATGGAGTTCACAAACGCTGAAATTTGCTCAATTTTGAAATTTTATTTCGCACAAAAAGGAAAATCTGGCTGCGGAATCTCGCAGACAGATTATTTCTGTCTTAGGAGACAACAAATTATCGGTTCAAACTGCAGAACAGTGGTTCAGGCGATTCCGAAGTGGTAATTTTGTCACCGAAACACCCAAGCCCGCCGGACGACCAGTGACCGTTGATACTGATAAAATCATGGAAATAGTGAATCGAGATCGTCATGTGACTTAGAAGCATCGCAGAGGAGCTCCAACTAAGCACGGAAACCGTCCATAGGCATTTGAAGTCGAAAAAGTTGGTTAAAAAGCTCGATGTATGGGTGCTTCATGATTTATCTCAAAAGAACCTTTTGGACCGTGTCTCAATCTGCGAATATCTAATGCACCGTAATAAACTCGATTCATTTCTGGATCGGTTGGTCACTGGCGATGAAAAATGGATCACATATGACAACACCAAGCGTAAAAGATCCTGGTCGAAGCACGGTGAGTCGGCTCAAACGGTGGCAAAGCCAGGATTGACGACTCGGAAGGTTTTGCTGAGTGTATGGTGGGATATCAGAAGAATTATTCATTATGAAGTGCTGCCTTATGGCCAAACCATCAATTCTGACCTCTACTGTCAACAACTGGAGCGATTGAAGATTGCACTTGAACAGAAGCGGCCAGCCATGGTGAATCGTAAGGGCATTGTGTTCCAGCATTACAACGCCAGGCCCCATACATCTTTGGTGACTCGTCACAAGCTATGGGAGCTTGGTTGGGAAGTTTTAACGCATCCACCTTATAGTCCGGACATTGCCCCAAGCGATTACCATCTGTTTTTGGCCATGCAAAATTTTTTCGAATGGCAGAAATTGAGTTCAAAGAAGGCTTGTGAAAATCGAATTGCCGAGTCTTTTGCCAATAGATACAAAGACTTCTTCAGGAGAGGCATATACAAATTTTCATCAAAATGGCAGCAAATAATCGAAGACAACGGTACATATAGCACTTAAATCGGACAATGGTAACTATGTTAAAATAATCGTCAAAAATCAATAAAGAAACCGGTATGTCATTACCAAAGAACCTAATATAAGCGCAGAAAAAATGATCTTTCAAGGAAGCAAAATCTATATATGTCCCCAAATCAACTGATGCCCGTTCCTACGCCCAAATGCTACCCAAACAAGTAAGAAATCTGACTACGAGAGCCGCTTTGCCTACATACACACATATACTTTACAGGCGCTCATACAGACGGACGGATGGACAGACTGACAGAAAGACAAATCGACTCGTCTTGTCATCATGATTAAGAATATATATATCAACTAATGCAGAGGGGCAAAACGCGATTATTAGGCACAATTTTTAGTCCATAAAATATAATTTTTGCACTCAAAGCAAATGCACTGCTCTTTATCATCTTTGGGAACTTTATTATGTCTGAACAACACGGAAGTAAACTATCACATTGTGGCACGCGGGAGTCAATGTCTTGCTATAATATTTTATGCTATACCATACTAAACCCTACTATACTATACTATACTATACTTTATTATACTACACTGTACTATGCTATACTATACCTTACTATACTTTACTATCATATACTATACAATACTTCACAATACTATTCTAATTTATACGTCACTGTACTATACTATATCATATATATATATTGTATACTGAACTATTCTATACTATAATAATATTTGGCTCTAACACCACTAAGGGGTACAGCCTGATTCTAAATTTCCGTCCACGCGTTCGTTCTCTGTGAGCGTCTTCTCCAGTTGGTAATACCAAGCGAAGCCAGGACTTCCGTCACTTGGTCTTTCCACCGTAGCCGGCGTGTTCCTTTCTACGTTGTCCACCAACTACCGCATCAAATACTTTACGAGCTGGAGCTTGTTCCTCCATACGAACGAAATGACATAACATCGAAGTCTCATTATGAGAATTCGCTTGACCACATCAATGGACAAGAATTTTTTTCTCAAACATTCCAAGAGCAGGTGCATCCGTTTTGTGTAAATTTTCAGGCTTTTGCTTCATACAGCAGCACTGGAAGGATGAGCGTCTTGCAAAGCGTTGTTTCAAAGCTATAGCCCATTGAGACCAGTTGAGAATCAAAGTGTCGCGATTCTCTGCTAGAGCACAGCATTAACTTTGTCTTCATCATATTAAACCTTACTTTAGTCGATTCCCTTTCAATAGCGCCAATTTATGGAAGTCTGAACTAGACCTGATTTTACTCTTTTTGCCTTAAAAAAAAGCAAAAGGGAACTAATGGATATGTGCAAAATCAAAAAGTATGTAACAGGTAGAAGTAATCATATTATATATATATATGTATAGGTTAACCTCCCACAACGCGGTTTCGTATAACACGTTTTCGCTCCAACGCGGTTCCCAAATTGCGGACTTTTTCCTACAACGCTACTCTTACAACGCAATTTTTACTAATATTTTTTAAGTTATTTACTATTTTAATTTGAAAAAGTTTTGTGGAGACCTGTACGAGCAGCGGAGAGCGGAGATGAGATCATATGCAGAGAGAGAGAGACAAGGTAGTCGAATAATGAGAGTGGTACACAAGTACACACGTGTTGATATATATTTAATATTGACTTCTTATTAAATTGAGGGGTTTTCAGCGTTATTACACTGGCGACGAGTAGAAAAACACCCAAATATTTATAATATGAAAAAGTAAATTAATATATATTGGAAAAAAACGACCACAAAAGTCTCAAAATCACGCGTACAAATTAAACAAAAAGTGCCGCTTCGAGCTCTAAGAATTTGAGAGCAAAGAAAAAGAAGAAAAAGATCCGTTACATTTGCGAGACGCGCCAAAGCTTAAATTGTGCCTGTACACACGTACGTGCATACATATACATATATACTGAGGTTGGTGTGCAAAATAATAATACAGTGTCAGCCGATTAAATTGCGGCTACTGTACAGCCAAAAAGAAAAAAATTTAAAAAAAAGAATCTATTTTAAAGAAAATAGAAGAGCGAAATAAAAGACTTAATTTCGCAGGAGTCTTAATTTCCCCAATAAGGAAATTAGAGACAATGGCGTGTCAGCCGATTAAATAAAATCTTTTTTAAAGGAAATAGCAGATGTGTTAATTTCGAAAGAAATAGGAAAAAGAAGACAACCGGTTTCAAAGAATGAAAGTTCGTTGAAGACCAGATAACATTGACATCGATGATTCTGTTTTTTTCCTTTTTATGAATTTCATTTAAGTTGAAGAAAAAAAATAAGTTGAAGAAAAGCATGACGGACCTGAAACCATTTCTGTGCCAGTCAATAGACAAAGCGCTATGGCGGACAGAGTGGGAGGCGTGGTTGCGTGCATTTAATATATATATAGACGCGGAAGAGATCACATCCTTCTATAAGAAGAGGATGCTCCTGCATCTGGGCGGACCCCAGCTTCAAGCTGTGGTGTACAACATTCCAGGGGCCTTAATTCCGTTTGATGAACAGGCAAAGAATGATGTATTCACACCTCTTATCACCAGGCTGAACGAATACTTTTCGCCGCAGCGAAACTCCGTTTTTGAACGACACTTGTTTAGAATCATGATGCTGTTAGAGGGAGAGGGGTTCACCGAGTTTCTAACGAGGCTGCGCAGTCAAATAGTTAAATGTTCTTTCGGTGAAACTAAAGAACAGATCGAGGAGATCTGTTTAAAGGACAAGATCATTGATGCGTGGGCTCCATTAGAATTGAAGAAGAAACTACTGGAACAGGAATTCACATTAGAGGAGATGATAGCAGCCTGCAATATAGACGAACTGCTGAACAAAAAGACACAGTCTATGACCCCCCAGGACAAGTCAACCGGCGTTAACAGGATAGTACAGCGGAGTGTGGGTTTCGAATGCTTTAGATGCGGAAAAAAAGGACACAAACGAAAGCAGTTGGGACTGCCCGGCCAGGAAAATGAAATGCAGAAGATGTGATAAAGTTAGATATTTCGCTAATAAATGCCGCACACGCACATGGAAGTCTGATAGCAGTAAAAATGAGCCAGATAGGAAACGAAGACGAAAGGAAGATTCGACAATAAAGGCCATATCCGATGGTATTGGCACTGAGAATGAGAGCTCCAAAGATACCGGTCCATTTCGAGTAGGAGATCAGTCATTACAGGAGGTCGAAATCCCTTGCAAAATTGGTGGCGATACAGTCGATATGATCATTGACTCAGGGTCAAAGTACAATCTAATAAGTCAGTCAGTTTGGCAAAAACTTTGTGGAACAAGAGCGATAATGTTTAACTGTCGGGTGGAATCTGAAAATCATTTTCGCGCTTATGCATCCGACCGGCTACTCAAAGTGCTGCAAGTTTTCGAAGCCCCGATTTCAGTGCAAAATAATCCAGAACTGATTGCTACCTTCTACGTAATCGAAAAGGGAAAACAATCACTCTTAGGACGCGACACGGCCATTGCACTCAACGTACTAAAACTGGGCTTAGACGTAAATCGAGTTGAGAGGGCTGTTCCATTTCCCAAGTGGCACAATGTCGTAGTTAAACTCTCCATTGACGAGTCGGTAATCCCGGTACAACAACCCATGAGACGAGTACCAACCGCGTTGGAGAGTAAAATTACTGATAATCTGGACGAAGCGTTAAATCTGGATATCATTGAACCCGTGTTGGGTCCAAGCCCTTGGATCTCTCCCGTCGTAATTGCTTTCAAGGACAATGGTGACATTCGAGTATGTCTACATATGCGACGGGCAAACAAAGCCATACTGCGCGAAAATTATCCATTACCAACTTTCGATACATTCATGACCAAACTCAGGGAGCCAAATATTTCTCACGGCTGGACTTAAAGAACGCATATCACCAGTTGGAGTGAGACCAGAGTAGTCGCGAGATCACCACATTTATTACACACCGTGGCGTATTCCGTTACAAACGTTTAATGTTTGGAGTAATCTCAGCTCCAGAGATTTTTCAAAGGTTGATGGAAGAATTGTTATCGCCCTGTCCAAACGAATAAAATTACATCGATGATGTCATCATATTTGGAAATAATTTGGAGGAACATGATAAGTCGCTGGAGGCTGTTAAAAGCATATTCCGAGCCAAAAACGTGCTACTAAATAACGAGAAATGCGTAGTGAAAACTCAGAGATTAAAATTTTTGGGACACATCCTGTCGGACAAGGGCATTGAAGTCGACCCGGAAAAGTCAAAGTCATCAGAAGGTTCAGAGCTCCGAAGAATAAATAAGAGACACGCCGTTTCCTGGGTTTCGCGAGTAAGAGTTTGTCACCGGTGGAAAACGATACTCACAGACTGAGAAGAAGTGTCTTGCATTAGTGTGGAGCGTTGAAAAATTCTACTATTATTTAGCTAGCCTGAAGTTTGATCTCATAACGGACCACAAGCCCCTTGAAGCCATATTTAAGCCAACCTCACGACCCCCAGCCAGAATCGAGAGGTGGCTACTACGACTACAATCATATCAATTCCGGGTAGTATATAAATCTGGTAAAGAGAACATTGCCGACTCACTATCGAGACTGTGCCAAAACACTCACACCAAACCATTTGACTGGGCTGGTGAGCAGCATATATTTCGCGTAGTACCGTCCTGTATACCTAAGTTGCTCACCATATCACAATTCTCTGAAACGAGTACTAGTGACGAGGAAATACTCGATGCGATGACGTGCCTTAATAGGAAATCATGGAACCTGAAAATGTCCAGTCCGTATTATCCATTTCGATTGGAGCTTTCAATTGTCGGAAATATTCTATTGCGGGAAACTCAATTGGTAATACCCTGAAGGATTCGGGAGACTGTCGTTGAGCTCGCACACGAAGTACATCCGGGCATAAGTGGAATGAAACGAAGACTTCGTTCAAGAGTTTGGTGGCTATGCGTAGATAAAGATGCAGAACAATATGTAAAAGAATGCAGAGATTGCCTTTTGGTTTCGATCCCACCAAATCCAGCCCGATGGAAAGCGTCCGTTTCCAACGGTCCCATGGAAATGTGTTGCGAGAGACCTTTTGGGCCCCCTGCCAAATGGCGATAATATACTCGTGGTGATTGATTATTTCTCAAAATATATGAAATTTAAGTCAATCAAATCGATCACATCCAAAACCATTATTGAACAAATGGAAGAAATTTTTGCAAGATTGGGTTTCCTGGAAACGTTAACGGTCGATAATGGCAGGCAGTTCATAAGCGCCGAATTTAAAGATTTTTGTGCGAACAATGGTATCCAGCTTCTGTCAACACCACCGTACTGGCCCCAAAGCAATGGAGAAGTCGAAAATATGAATAAATCGTTAGTAAAACGGTTGAAAATTGCACATGCCAACAACGTGAGTTACAAACAAGATATCCAGAAATTCGTATTGATGTACAATGTAACCCCACATGGCACCACGGGGGCACCACCCACGAAACTGATGTTCAACAGGGTTATTAGAGACAAAACCCCTAGAATACAGGATCTCATTGGTGAAACGGTGGACTCTGAAGAGAAAGACAGAGATCTTTTGAAGAAACACAAAGGGAAACAGGCAGCAGATAGTACCAGGAGGATTGTCGACAAATGCCCACCGACCCCGACCCATGGATGACAGTTTATCTTTGCCAGCTACTTCTTTACAGCCAACCCAGGAGATACAAGAGCCACAAGAACCTCCAACAGCACGGGAGACCCAAGACGCAGACAAAATCGTAAAGCTTTATCTAAAGAGAAAAGAAGGGATGTGGAGACATGTACGAGCAGCGGAAAGCGGAGATGAGATCGAGAGCGACACGCTCTCACGACGAGTAGGCTCATATGCAGATTGAGACAAGTCAGTCGAATAATCTACGCCGACCGAGCAGGTCTAATAAAGAGTGGTACACAAGTACACACGTGTTGATATATATTTAATATTGACTTCTTATTTAATTGAGGGGTTTTCAGCGTTATTACAAGATTATTTGCCAAAATAAAATTCTTTGTATTTTGTCCATACTTTGATACTTATCTTATTTATACCAAGTGTAGGATGACACTTAAACAACTGTTTGCAAAGTGACAAGCAGTTTTTATATCACACAAAGCTTTATGCTACTTTATTTTCATGTATAAACTTTTTTTGTAAGTTTGTTGTCGATATTGCAAATAAAAGCATTAATCCAAACCGTATAAAAAACTGCAAAAAAATATTTAGTCTAATTTCAGTTAAATTATAAAAAAAAACAGAAATATTTTAACGAAATCTTCAAAGCAATTTAGCTTCCTATCAAGAAATTTATAAAGATTTTCGAAATAGGAGCAAACAAGCAAACAGATCAAGCTCAGATTTTGAACTAGTATGAACAAAACGTTCGAAAGAAAAGTAATAAGGAGGTAAAGAAACTTATCGTTCTATTTTTAATTATAAAATCTTTAAAATTGAATATTTTACGTAGAGCTGAAATTTTATTTTATTTTGTTTTGTTTTTGTTTAAATAAATGGAGTGTTATTAAATTACATAATATGTATGTTCATCTGATTCAACAAATAAATACACAATATTATATTATAAACATATTCGTACTATTAAAAAAAAGCCTTTCGTCCTTAATCTATGAACAGAGATATATACATACCTCGATGAGTGACGAATGCTCCAAATTGGTGAGACTGCAAAAGGCTGTTGAAGAACTACCTGGAGCTATGAGAACTGGGGAAGAACGCCTCAAATCTTCAATACAGTGGTACCACCAACACGCCAACTAAACGGAGTAAGGGAACACATCACTCTCAAATGACAAATGGAGTCCACGGCGAGCATGGGAAAATTCCATCAAAAATAGTAGATACAAGGGCAAAGTAGCCGCAAAGATGGTATTAATAGTCAGTTGCGTGATAGCCAAACAAAAACGATGCAGAGTCCACCTTTACCCAGCCAGGGCTGGTCAAAGGTTAAAACTCGGCAGCAGAAAACTCGAGGCGATGCAATCACTGTAAGAAGTGTTGGCGCATGTAAGCAAGAGATCAGGAAAACGCTAAAAGGCAATATGCTTCTATGCTTCTTGTGTAAGCCTATTGAAGGAAGCTATAGGCAAAGCCTTGCGCAATCATGCGGTAGTAAAAACGCACTACAAGTAGGGCGAGACTGGGCACATAGCCAGAACGTGCAATAAAGCACCCAAATGTGGCCTTTGCACATGGGGAGATAAAAGATCAGTACAGCACGCTACGAGTAGCTACAAATGCTTAGTGCACCGCGAAGCTGTCGTCAAATTAAAATGTTAAGTTTTATGAAACTAAATCTTAGCCACTGCAAAGCCGCACTGCCCTACTGGAGCAATCATGCCAAGAGTTGAATATTGACGTTGACATACTTTGCGAACCACTCTAGTCTAATTACCCACTCTCTGAAGCAAAGCAGCCGGCTGAACTGTGGGCCTACAAATTTATATTTAGCTGTAACCTAGCGCCCAGTTTTCAACTAAGTGCCTTCACATATATAATCCAACAGCTGATCGATGAATCGGTCGCGCTGGCATTGTTATAGCTGGCGACTTTAACGCCTGGACAGAAGAATGGGGCTGTACATTAACGATTGCTTAAAGTCAAACGCTGCTGGAAATATTTGCACCACTTGACTTACAGCTCCAGTGTACTGGTAACAAACACCTTCAGTCAAGCAGGCAGTGGGTCGATAGTCCACCTTACATTTGTACGTGCGTCGGTTTTCGTCAACACGCAATGGCAAATAATCGAAATCTACACTGCACGCGATCACGTCGCTATAACCTATACTTTTGGCGAGCGAGTTCACGACAAACTGCTCCATTATGCCATTTTTCCATTCGTATGGAAAGAGCAAAATGTTGTCTTACTACATAAGCCTAGAAAGCCGCCAAATGAGCCTTCTTCTTACAGACTAATCTGCGTTCTGAACACAATTGAACACAATTTATTATGTTCGTACGCTATACGAATTTGTTTTGGATTTTTCAAATTCCTCCCCTGACCACCGCAATTCGAAAAAAACGATTATTAAGCAAATTTTCAACCGATCAAATTTATTTTTGGTACACATCATTATTAGACCATTCTTGATCGATGTTGCGAATCTTGGTAAGATTGATCAAAAATCTCGGAAGTTATAGATCAGCAAAAGTAGCGTTATGGGCCCCGGGAGGGTAATGTAGTGCGCGCAAAATAAGAGCAACGAAATTTGCTTAGTGCACCGCGAAGCTGTCGTCAAATTAAAATGTTAAGTTTTATGAAACTAAATCTTAGCCACTGCAAAGTCGCACTGCCCTACTGGAGCAATCATGCCAAGAGTTGAATATTGACCTTGACATACTTTGCGAACCACTCTAGTCTAATTATCCACTCTCTGAAGCAAAGCAGCCGGCTGAACTGTGGGCCTACAAATTTATATTTAGCTGTAACCTAGCGCCCAGTTTTCAACTAAGTGCCTTCACATATATAATCCAACAGCTGATCGATGAATCGGTCGCGCTGGCATTGTTATAGCTGGCGACTTTAACGCCTGGACAGAAGAATGGGGCTGTACATTAACGATTGCTTAAAGTCAAACGCTGCTGGAAATATTTGCACCACTTGACTTACAGCTCCAGTGTACTGGTAACAAACACCTTCAGTCAAGCAGGCAGTGGGTCGATAGTCCACCTTACATTTGTACGTGCGTCGGTTTCCGTCAACACGCAATGGCAAATAATCGAAATCTACACTGCACGCGATCACGTCGCTATAACCTATACTTTTGGCGGGCGAGTTCACGACAAACTGCTCCATTATGCCATTTTTCCATTCGTATGGAAAGAGCAAAATGTTGTCTTACTACATAAGCCTAGAAAGCCGCCAAATGAGCCTTCTTCTTACAGACTAATCTGCGTTCTGAACACAATTGGAAAAATCTTGGAGAAGATCATTCATTCCAGGATAGAACATGCTTTTATTGACTTACGAAGGCACTAGATGGGGTTGATGTGCAAAAAAGGTTTGCCTCATTGTCACACTTGACGTGAAAAATGGGTTTAACACGGCCAGATGGGATGTCATATTGGATGCTCTGACCAGGTTCGGTGTCCTAGAATATAATCAGGATTTATTATTCTAAGAGAGTGGTCCAGTGGCTTGGAGATGGCGGCCCATAAAACAGAAGCAGTACTGGTCAGTAGACGCAAAAGGGTAGAAACCGCGCATATCAAGGTAGGCGATACCCAGGAAACATCAAAAAGGTCAATAAATTGTCTCCAAGTCATTAATGACACGAAAATGTCCTTTCGGGAGCACCTAAATTATGTACTTAAAAAGGCAGCAGACTCTACGCGCGCACATTTCATAGTCATGCCGAACACGTGTGGCCCGAATCAACAGCGTCGTTGTTTGCTGGTGAGTGTCCCTCAGCTACGATTTTATATGCATTATATGGCATCTTATCGCGTCTGCGCTATTCGTGTTAGCTGCGCCTTCAGAACAATCTCTGATGACGCAGTTTTTAGCCCCTTTGCCTTTTTGTAAAAAAAGAGCAAAGCGGAGCTATTGGAAATATGCAAAATCTAAAAGTATGTAACACATAGAAATAATCGTCGGAGACCCCATAAAGTATATATATTCTGAATCACGACGACAAGACGAGTTGATCTAGCCCTGTCCGTCTGTCTGTCCGTCCGTCCGTCCATCCGTCCGACCGTCCGTCCGTCCGTCCGTCCGTCCATCCGTCCGACCGTCCGTCCGTCCGTCCGTCCGACCGTCCGTCCGTCCGTCCGTATGAACGCCTGTTTCTCAGAGACTATAAGAGCTAGAGCAACCAAACTTGAAATCTAGATTCGTTATGTTCGTACGCTGTATAAGTTTGTTTTGGATTTTTCAATTTCCTCCCCTGACCGCCGCGATTCGAAAAAGTCGATTATTAAGCACAATTTTCAACCGAGCAAATTTATTTTTGGTACACATCATATTTAAAGCATTCTTGATCGATGTTGTAAATCTGGGTAAGATTGCTCAAAAATCTCGGAAGTTATAGATCCGCAAAAGTGGCGTAATGGGCCCCGGGGGGGTAATGTAGTGCGCGCAAAATAAGAGCTAGAGCAACGAAATTTGGAAAGTAGATTTATTATGTTCGTACGCTAAACGAGTTTGTTTTGGATTTTTTAATTTCCTCCCCTGAACCCCGCGATTCGAAAAAGTCGATTATTAAGCACAATTTTCAACCGAGCAAATTTATTTTTGGTACACATCATATTTAAAGCATTCTTGATCGATGTTGTAAATCTGGGTAAGATTGCTCAAAAATCTCGGAAGTTATAGATCAGCAAAAGTGGCGTAATGGGCCCCGGGGGGGTAATGTAGTGCGCGCAAAATAAGAGATAGAGCAACGAAATTTGGAAAGTAGATTTATTATGTTCGTACGCTATACGAATTTGTTTTGGATTTTTCAAATTCCTCCCCTGACCTCCGCAATTCGAAAAAAACGATTATTAAGCACAATTTTCAACCGATCAAATTTATTTATGTAGTGCGCGCAAAATAAGAGCTGGAGCAACGAAATTTGGAAAGTAGATTTATTATGTTCGTACGCTATACGAATTTGTTTTGGATTTTTCAATTTCCTGCCCTGACCACCACAATTCGAAAAAAACGATTATTAAGCACAATTTTCAACCGATCAAATTTATTTTTGGTACACATCATTATTAGACCATTCTCGATCGATGTTGTAAATCTTGGTAAGATTGATAAAAAAAACTCGGAAGTTATAAATCAGCAAAAGTGGCGTTATGGGCCCCGGGGGGGTAATGTAGTGCGCGCAAAAGTAGATTTATTATGTTCGTACGCTATACGAGTTTGTTTTGGATTTTTCAATTTCCTCCCCTGACCACCGCAATTCGAAAAAAACGATTATTAAGCACAATTTTCAATCGATCAAATTTATTTTTGGTACACATCATTATTAGACCATTCTTGATCGATGTTGTAAATCTGGGTAAGGTTGCTCAAAAATCTCGGAAGTTATAGATCAGCAAAAGTGGCGTTTTGGGCCCCGGGGGGGTAATGTAGTGCGCGCAAAATAAGAGATAGAGCAACGAAATTTGGAAAGTAGATTTATTATGTTCGTACGCTATACGAATTTGTTTTGGATTTTTCAATTTCCTGCCCTGACCCCCGCAATTCGAAAAAAAACGATTATTAAGCACAATTTTCAACCGATCAAATTTATTTTTGGTACACATCATTATTAGACCATTCTTGATCGATGTTGTGAATCTGGGTAAGATTGATAAAAAATCTCGGAAGTTATAGATCCGCAAAAGTTGCGTTATGGGCCCCGGGGGGGTAATGTAGTGCGCGCAAAATAAGAGATAGAGCAACGAAATTTGGAAAGTAGATTTATTATGTTCGTACGCTATACGAATTTGTTTTGGATTTTTCAAATTCCTCCCCTGACCACCGCAATTCGAAAAAAACGATTATTAAGCACAATTTTCAACCGATCAAATTTATTTATGTAGTGCGCGCAAAATAAGAGCTAGAGCAACGAAATTTGGAAAGTAGATTTATTATGTTCGTACGCTATACGAATTTGTTTTGGATTTTTCAATTTCCTGCCCTGACCCCCGCAATTCGAAAAAAACGATTATTAAGCACAATTTTCAACCGATCAAATTTATTTTTGGTACACATCATTATTAGACCATTCTTGATCGATGTTGTAAATCTTGGTAAGATTGATAAAAAAAACTCGGAAGTTATACATCAGCAAAAGTGGCGTTATGGGCCCCGGGGGGGTAATGTAGTACGCGCAAAAGTAGATTTATCATGTTCGTACGCTATACGAGTTTGTTTTGGATTTTTCAATTTCCTCCCCTGACCACCGCAATTCGAAAAAAAACGATTATTAAGCACAATTTTCAATCGATCAAATTTATTTTTGGTACACATCATTATTAGACCATTCTTGATCGATGTTGTAAATCTGGGTAAGGTTGATCAAAAATCTCGGAAGTTATAGATCAGCAAAAGTGGCGTTTTGGGCCCCGGGGGGGTAATGTAGTGCGCGCAAAATAAGAGCTAGAGCAACGAAATTTGGAAAGTAGATTTATTATGTTCGTACGCTATACGAATTTGTTTTGGATTTTTCAATTTCCTGCCCTGACCCCCGCAATTCGAAAAAAACGATTATTAAGCACAATTTTCAACCGATCAAATTTATTTTTGGTACACATCATTATTAGACCATTCTTGATCGATGTTGTGAATCTTGGTAAGATTGATAAAAAATCTAGGAAGTTATAGATCAGCAAAAGTTGCGTTATGGGCCCCGGGGGGGTAATGTAGTGCTCGCAAAATAAGAGCTACAGCAACGAAATTTGGAAAGTAGATTTATTATGTTCGTACGCTATACGAGTTTGTTTTGGAATTTTCAATTTCCTCCCCTGACCACCGCGATTCGAAAAAGTCGATTATTAAGCACAATTTTCAATCGATCAAATTTATTTTTGGTACACATCATTATTAGACCATTCTTGATCTATGTTGTGAATCTGGGTAAGATTGATAAAAAATCTCGGAAGTTATAGATCCGCAAAAGTTGCGTTAATGGCCCCGGGGGGGTAATGTAGTGCGCGCAAAATAAGAGCTAGAGCTACGAAATTTGGAAAGTAGATTTATTATGTTCGTACGCTATACAAGTTTGTTTTGGATTTTGCAATTTCCTCCCCTGACCCCCGCAATTCGAAAAAAACGATTATTAAGCACAATTTTCAACCGATCAAATTTATTTTTGGTACACATCATTATTAGACCATTCTTGATCGATGTTGTGAATCTGGGTAAGATTGCTCAAAAATCTCGGAAGTTATAGATCCGCAAAAGTGGCGTTATTAGCCCCGGGGGGGTAATGTAGTGCGCGCAAAATAAGAGCTAGAGCAACGAAATTTGGAAAGTAGATTTATTATGTTCGTACGCTATACGAGTTTGTTTTGGATTTTTCAATTTCCTGCCCTGACCCCCGCAATTCGAAAAAAACGATTATTAAGCACAATTTTCAACCGATCAAATTTATTTTTGGTACACATCATTATTAGACGATTTTTGATCGATGTTGTGAATCTGGGTAAGATTGATCGAAAAATCTCGGAAGTTATAGATCAGCAAAAGTGGCGTTATGGGCCCCGGGGGGGTAATGTAGTGCGCGCAAAATAAGAGCTAGAGCAACGAAATTTGGAACGTAGATTTATTATGTTCGTACGCTATACGAGTTTGTTTTTAATTTTTCAATTTCCTTCCCTGACCCCCACAATTTGAAAAAATCGATTTTCAGATACAATTTTTAACCGATCAAATTTCTTTTACGCACACATATAAAGATAGACCATTCTCCATCTACGTTGTGAATTTCGTTAGAATTGAACAATAAACACGAAAGTTATACAACATTATGTACCGCGCTATGGATGCGTGGGGGGCTAAAAGGTGCGCGCAATGGCTAAGTACGTGCAGAACTGTGTGTATGTATGAGTATGTGTGCTTATGGCTGTATATGTAGGCAAAGGGGCTCTCGTAGTCGGGTACACTCGACTACAGACTTCTTACTTGTTTTCTTATGTGTTACATACTTTTCGATTTTGCACATTTCCATTAGCACCACTTTGCTTCTTTTTTATGGCAAAGGTGATAACAAGAAGAAGATCACCGGACTGCTGTCAGGCTATTCTTACCGGTCACATGGGGAGGGGAGGACGATTTGTGTTTTGTTAGTTACGCTGATCCGCGAATTTTTTTCTCTGCGGCGCAAGTCCTTCAGTATTTTTGATATATTGGCAACTTCTTCCCAATCATCTTGGCTTCTAAGCATTTTTCCAACAATGTTTTCTGGCGTCAGCTGTCCATATTGGGCCCGTACATCCCCAAATAGTGGGCATTTGTAAAAACATGCTTTACGTCTTCGTTTAAGTAGCTACAGTGGTCACAGAGTGGGCTTCTCTCCGGCTTGAAGCGGTAAAGGTAGCTTCTGAAGCAGCCATGACCACTCATGAGTTGGGCAGTATAGAAGCCTACCTGCCCATATTTCCATAGTACCCAGGGGACTAAGTTTGGTATAAGCCTCCTGGTCCATTTGCCACTAGATGCAGCAATCCAGATTCCTTGTTACCGTTGTAAGATTTCCAACCGTAGGTCAGCTCTACCTGTAGGACCGGTTTGTGAGCGAGTTGTTAGCAGCAGCAGTGGAGTCATACTGGCTACCACTAGCACAGAATCCTCGGATACAGTTGCCTTGGAACTTCCATTGCCTTAACCCATATTTCGCAGCCATACAATAATGTCGATCTCACCACTCCAGCTATAAGTGGCCTGCTAGCTTGTAAAGGGCCATTAGTGTTTGCTAACATTCTGCTAATTGCAACTGTTGCAAGTTTCGCTTTCCTGCCGGCATATTCCATAAGTTACTTTTATGTAAGCCAGTGGTCCAGCATGACGTCCAGATATTCAATTGCTGGTTTTAATGACATGGTTGTTGAGCCCATTCGTGTGGGTGCCGTTTCCACCTTCTTGCGGCTGCTAACCAGAACTGCCTCAGTTTTGTGGTCTGCTAAACTAAGGACGTTTTCGCTCATCCACTGTATGATTCTGTCGATCGCTATGGGACATTTTGTGGTGGCGTTGTTGGGCATCTGGCCACAGTCAACAGTGCAATATCATCGGCAAAGCCGGTCAGAAGGCACCCTTCCGGTAATTTTAGCTGCAATACTTTATCGTACATGACGTTCCATAGTAGGGGCCCAAGTACTGATCCTTGTGGTACTCCTCTAGTGACGATGTTTTGGTGCTGTCCTCTATTTGATGTGAACGTTAATATCCTATTATCAAGGAAGCTTCTGATAGCTCGTATCAAGTAATGTGATACTCTGCGAGTGTCCAGTGCTTCCAGAATTTTGTCCCACTTGGCCGAGTTAAAGGGATTTTAAACGTCTAGCGTGCATATAAGGCAGTATTTTTGTGACTAGTTTGAGCGCGCAGATTGGTACGTTGTTCGGTCCCGGTGCTTTATCGTTGTTAACCCCTTTGTAAAATCCCAAAGTATGTAACACATAGAAATAATCATCGGAGACCCCAT
Organism: Zygothrica quintamaculata; assembly: GCA_037044455.1. Classification (NCBI taxonomy): domain Eukaryota; kingdom Metazoa; phylum Arthropoda; class Insecta; order Diptera; family Drosophilidae; genus Zygothrica; species Zygothrica quintamaculata. The sequence continues at coordinate 11,555 of JBAMBS010000443.1, read as the reverse complement.
AAAGTATATATATTCTGAATCAGGACGACAAGACGAGTTGATCTAGCCCTGTCCGTCTGTCTGTCCGTCCGTCCGTCCGTTTGTCCGTCCGTCCGTCCGTCCGTATGAACGCCTGTTTCTCAGAGACTATAAAAGCTAGAGCAACCAAATTTTAAACCTAGATTTATCATTTTCGTACGCTGTACAAGTTTATTTCTGATTTTTCAATTTCCTCCCCTGACCACCGCAATTCGAAAAAATCGATTATCAAGCACAATTTTCAACCGATCAAAATTATATTTGGTGCACATCATAATTAGACAATTATTAATCCATGTTGTGAATCTGGGTAAGATTGATCAAAAATCTCGGAAGTTATAGATCAGCAAAAGTGGCGTTATGGGCCCCGGGGGGGTATAGTAGTGCGCGCAAAATAAGAGGTAGAGCAACGAAATTTGGAACGTAGATTTGTTATGTTCGTACGCTATACGAACCCCGCAATTTGCAAAAATCGATTTTCAGATGTAATTTTAACCGATCAAATTTCTTTTACGCACACATATTAAGTAGACCATTTTTCATCCACGTTGTGAATTTCGTTAAAATTTAACAATCAACACGGAAGCTATACAACATTAAGTACCGCGCTATAGGTGCGCGCAATGGCTAAGTACGTGGAGAACTGTGTGTATGTATGAGTATGTGTGTTTATGGCTGTACGCTGTACAAGTTTATTTCTGATTTTTCAATTTCCTCCCCTGACCACCGCAAAGGGGCTCTCGTAGTCGGGTACACTCGACTACAGACTTCTTACTTGTTATTATTGCGAACATGGTACACATAGAAGACCTTACCATTGAAGCGAAGGTGTCCCTACCACCCACCCATGAGACCATTCTTGCAATCTTGCGCCCTGTTGCAAGGCGACAGAGCAGTTTAGCAGCTTCGCTGGGATACCTCGCAAAGGGGTCGATGGACGCACCCATTAGTCCCAAATCTTGAAATTTGGTTTGTAAGAAGACATGGCAAAGTTAACTTCTACATATCTATCTGGCCGTAGCTGGTTTCGGAGCTACTTGAATCGCTTTGGTCACGGTGATACGTAATGCCCCACGGTAGAGTAATGCCCTAAATGTGGGCAGGCGGTGACCGAGATGCAGTATTAAGACAGCATCTAAGCAGTCAAATTGGAAACCCTTATGCTAGATAACCTTGTACCTGCAATGCTGGAGTCGCCCTAGAAATGGGAGGCAGTCAGTGCTTTTGGGGCCACGGTAATGACTCAGCTTAGGCAAGCTGAGCAACCTATAAGAGCTGCATGAAAACTTGGCGACTAAGTATGTGTTTGCGAAGCAATGCTTTCCAGTTGTACCGCAAACAAATGCTTACTACTCCATATAAAATCTTCAATCGGCTAAAAACTGTATTTAATAATCTTTGTTTTTTGTATTGCCGGGGTCAGGGAAGGAAATTACAAACTCTACAACAAACTCGTATATCGTATGAAAATAACAAATCTAGGTTTAAAACTTGGTTGCTCTAGCTCTTATTAGCCCCTTTGCCCTTTTGTAAAAAAAGAAGCAAAGCGGAGCTATTGGAAATGTGCAAAATCGAAAAGTATGTAACATATAGAAATAATCAAAATTCGTTATGTTCGTAGGTTATACGAGTTTGTTTTTGATTTTTAAATTTCCTCCCCTAACCTCCTCAATTCGAAAAAAAAAAAACAATTATTAAGCACAAATTTCAACCGACCAAATTTCTTTTTGGCAAACACCATAATTATACCATTCTTGATCCATATTGCGAATCTGGGTAAGATTGATGGTGTTATGAGGCACGGGGGGTCAACGCATAGCCGGCAGACACAGCATATTTGCGTGCATGGTATGAAGAGCTTTCTGTATGATAAGTTAGTTCTAATTTGATTTCTGCAAGGAACACATCTGCTCGTTTGAATAAATTACATTTTCTCGCAACCATTATGCCTAACACGTGGAGATAACAAACATTAATAATTTTTTTTTGTTTTAAATAACACTATAAAAGTAGAAGCTAATGAACACAAAACTCTCTACTACTTTAAAGGCGTGCGTTACTGCAACAACCTCAGAGGCATCCCGAAATCAGAAATCCTTGACGAACTGAAAGACCAAAACGTCGTCGAAATCACCAAATTCCTCAACAAGGTGACTCGAAAGGAAACAGGATTAATCAGTCTAAAATTCGCAAATCTAGATCTTCCTACCCACATCTTCATAGGTTATCACCGAACACTGATCAGACCGTTTGTCCCTTTGCCCAGACGCTTCTTTAACTGTGGTCGCCTAGGTCACACAAAGATTTACTGCAAATCTCCAAAACTGTGTTTACATGCTCGCATGGTCAACAATTAATGATCTCCATGGTGGCGCCCACTGTCCCAATACTCCCATCCATCTTCCATACTAAATACATGCAAGCTAATTACCACAACCCAATTTTCAAACTTCACCTAGCGGACTGGTACCAATACTCCGAGCACATACATCGAATGGCAAGCCCAAAAAAAATCAATAAGGCTAGAAAATATATTAAAATACAAGAAGGCTAACGCCCTCCTTGGAGGAAAACTAAAATTGTCCAAACGAACCTCTATAACCGCATTCACATTCCAAATCCCAAACCTAGCACCAACTACCAAAACTTTTTGGTCTAACATAAGACGTTTCTGTGGCTCAAATAACACAAACCATATCCACACTATAATTAACACTGAAAATAAACTTCCGAAAAATGACAAACAATCTATAGCCTCTGCCTTTCGCAAAACATTGGAGCCTACAAACTAACAATAATAAGCTTCCCTACAAACTTCATCCAATCCAAAAACTTCACATACCGCATCGCCACAACCCCATCCTACTCAGTCCAACGAAATGAAAAGGACATCATCAAATTGGAACTCATATCAGCCTTAAAGACCCTCAAAGGCCACAGTCCTGGCCTAAATAGAATTTCCTACCCTTTAATCCAAAAAGTACCACCCATATTCCAAAACAGAATACTTAAACACTTCAACCATATTCTCAATTCATTTATTCCCCAGAACTACAAAACCAGCCTCACCATCACTATTATAAAACCAAATGCAAATTAAACCGACATCAATACCTACCGCCCAATAGTCCTATACCTCTGCACAAATAAACTGTTCGACAAAATCATAGCCCACCCATTATGGTTGTTCGTCAACAAAAACAAACTCATCCACCCTAACCAGAATGGCTTTAAAAAAGACAATTCAGTCACAGACAATCCTATTTATTTAGATCATCTTATAACTTAAGCCCTTTCCCACAAAAAACACATATCGATCTTTCACTTGACTTTTCCAAAGCATTCGCTCGTATTGGGCTTTATGCCATAGCCACATAACTCCAAGAAAGAAAATTGGTCTTAAATCTTAAATTATCATTAATTTTATGACAAATAGAAAGATTATATGTCGTATTCCCAACCACTTCTCTAAAGCTTTTCCAATCCAAAACGGTTCCCCAATCTCAGTCATCCTGTTCCTCATTGCATACAACAAGCTTGACCACCCTATCAACCCACACAAGAGCATAAACTTTATAGCCTACGCTGACGACTTCCACATCTCAGTCATCCTGTTCCTCATTGCATACAACAAGCTTGACCACCCTATCAACCCACACAAGAGCATAAACTTTATAGCCTACGCTGACGACTTCCACATCATTGTGAATTTCCATTATAATCAGATAAATCTGAAACTCAATCTCAACCCCATATTGTCACAAATAAACAACTAGTGCTCCTTCTCAGGGGCGTCTCTTTTCACCAACAAATGTAACCAAATACATATTTGCAGGAAGCACCATTGCCAAACCTCTATTAAAACCACCATTCCCAGCCCACTATAAACAAACATGCTAACATCTTCTTACCTCTCTTAATAAAACACTCAACATCATCAAATGTCTTTCCAGCAATAAATTTAACTGCAACACCTATACATTAATAAACGTACTTAAAGCTACTCTCTTTTCCAATATAGACTACGGCCTGGTATTCTACGGCTCCTATTTCAGTGCTCAAAGAGATGCAATCCATTCTCCATCAAATATTATTTAACAACCTACTTCTGGAAGCGAACATCAACACAGTACAAGAACTTAACTTATTTCTCACCGCCAAATTAGCCAAAAACCCTTGCCCTAGCATCCCAATACCCATCTTTCATCTGTCCAACCTTAAGAAAATCAACAAAAACAAGAAAATACTAACCAGAATACCATCTGCGTTATGTAGATGCCTAAATCTCTGCATCCACCTTTGAGTACAAATCAATTTACTACCTGACAAAACAACATCGAACACTCCCTGGGAATTCCCCACAGAATCCATAATGCTACAGCTCAGATTTCTAAACACAACCAACTCTTCAAATTGTAAACTCTACTTTTCAAAAATTAAAAATTGCCACCCAGACCACAAATACATATACACCGATGGCTCCAAAACCTGCTACCATAACAAACGAAGATTATAACAAACTAAGACCAATGTATCAAAAGGGGCATCCTCATGAATATAACCTCCAACTATTCTACCGAACTGATTGCAATTTATAAAGCGATAAGAGTTGTAATTAATCGTGAAACAAACTACATTATATGTACCGAATCCCTATCATCTCTCAAATCCATTAATAAAATCAATAATTTTAACTTCTATAAATACTCCATCTGATCCTACCTAGCACAACACCCAAATATGAAGATATGGGTATATGGGTACCCAGACACCAAAACATTCAGGCCAACGAATTAGCAGACTCTAAAGATAAAATTGCCAAAACGTTCCCTCTGCTATATACCAATAACTTAAACATCACTAACACCATGAAATTAATAAAAAATAAGTAAGAAATCTGTAGTCGAGTGTACCCAACTACAAGAGCCCCTTTGCCTACATAGACAGCCAAACATACACATACTTACACAAACACACAGTTGTACACGTACTTATCCATTGCGCGCGCTTTTAGCCCCCAGCGTTCAATCTTTATAAAATTCACAATGCAGATCAAGAATGGTCTTTTTATGATGTGTGCGAAAAAAATATTTCATCGATTAAAAATTGTGCTTAATAATCGTTTTTTTCGATTTGCGGGGGTCAGGGGAGGAAATTCAAAAATCAAAAACAAGCTCGTATAACCTACGAACATAACGAATCTAGATTTCAAGTTTGGTTGCTTTAGCTCTTATAGTCTCTGAGAAACAGGCGTTCATACGGACGGACGGACGGACGGACGGACGGACAGACGGACAGACAGACGGACAGGGCTAGATCGATTCATCTTGCCGTCCTGATTAAGAATATATATACTTTATACGGTCTTTGATGATAATATCTACCTATTACATACTTTTAGATTTTGCACATTTCCATTAGCTCCGCTTTGGTCTTTTTTATGGCAAAGGGGCTAATAAACTTGTATTAAAAACTAGAAGCCGCCTCAATCAATCTAACAATACAATATTTTTAGGTATTTACAACCAAAAATCTCGCGACTATGTCTCGGACTTACTAAAATAACCCACCTCTACCATATTAACAAAAATAACGCAAATATATGCAGCTATTGCCTATCAAACTTAACGCTCTCCATCACACACTTACTCACTGACTGTCCAACTTTCTAAATCCACCGTCTCCAAGCCTTTCAAAGCAAAGACCAAATAAAAATGCTTCCTAGCTGTACAATAGACAAATTTCTTACCTTATCCTTTGTACTACTTTATATATAATACTAGCACTAGATAACATGTAAATATAATATATATAAAATAAATATAATAAAAAGGCATATAAAAGCTTTCTGTATGATAAGTTAAGTTAGTTTTAATTTGATTTCTGCAACGAGCACATATGCTCTTCTGAATAAATTACATTTTCTCGCAACCATTGCGTCTTATTGTTCAGAGACCACCTAACACGTGGAGATAACAAACATTAATATTTTTTTTTGTTTTAAATAACACTATAAAAGAAGAAGCTAATGAACACAAAACTCTCTACTACTTTAAAGGCGTGCGTTACTGCAACAACCTCAGAGGCATCCCGAAATCAGAAATCCTTGACGAACTGAAAGACCAAAACGTCGTCGAAATCACCAAATTCCTCAACAAGGTGACTCGAAAGGAAACAGGATTAATCAGACTAAAATTCGCAAATCTAGATCTTCATACCCACATCTTCATAGGTTATCACCGAACACCGATCAGACCGTTTGTCCCTTTGCCTAGACGCTGCTTTAACTGTGGTCGCCTAGGTCACTCAACGATTTACTGCAAAGCTCCAAAACTGTGTTTAAATGCTCGCAGGCAAATCACATCAATCCCAACTATGACGACCAGTCTAAAAATCTAAATTGCTGCATTTACTGTAAAAAAGATAATAACCTATCATTTCACTACAGCATCTTTGAACGATAATGGCCTACATTTATTAAACAAATATTAATTTAGGCAATTAGAATTAAACGAAAAAACAGACTTGAAGCAGGCCAGCATCGGCTAGAGCCAAAGATACAATAACAACAAAACTAATAATAATTAACATCGTTACTAATACTGATGATCTAATTGGGTTTTTCTGGGTTTTCCCAATTCTGTGCAACAAATGTTGGATCATTTTCAATTCAATTTTAATACTCCCAGCTTAAGACTTAAAACTTAAAACTTAAATTAAAAATTTTAAATTTAAATTTAAATATAATTATATATTTTTAATCTTTAACTTTAATTTTATTTAAATTTTGTACCAAAATTTTTGGTCGAAGAACGCTTGCAAGTTTTATCACTACAGACATTACAGGCACTGCATATCAAAACAAGTAAGAAATCTGTAGTCGAGTGTACCCGACTACGAGAGCCCCTTTGCCTACATATACAGCCATACATACACATACTCATACATACACACAGTTCTGCACGTACTTAGCCATTGCGCGCACCTTTTAGCCCCCACGCTCTATAGCGCGGTACTTAATGTTGTATAACTTCCGTGTTTATTATTCAAATCTAACGAAATTCACAACGTAGATGAAGAATGATCTACTTAATATGTGTGGGTCAGGGAAGGAAATTGAAAAATCGAAAACAATCTCGTATAGCGTGCGAACATAACAAATTTACGTTCCAAATTTCATTGCTCTAGCTCTTATTTTGCGCGCACTACTATACCCCCCCGGGGCCCATAACACCACTTTTGATGATGTATAACTTGCGAGATTTTTGATCAATCTTACCCAGATTCACAACATCGATCAAGAATGGTCTAATACCAAAAATAAATTTGATCGGTTTAAAATTGTGCTTAATAATCGTTTTTTTCGATTTGCGGGGGTCAGGGGAGGAAATTCAAAAATCAAAAACAAGCTCGTATAACCTACGAACATAACGAATCTAGATTTCAAGTTTGGTTGCTTTAGCTCTTATAGTCTCTGAGAAACAGGCGTTCATACGGACGGACGGACGGACGGACGGACGGACAGACGGACAGACAGACGGACAGGGCTAGATCGATTCATCTTGCCGTCCTGATTAAGAATATATATACTTTATACGGTCTTTGATGATAATATCTACCTATTACATACTTTTAGATTTTGCACATTTCCATTAGCTCCGCTTTGGTCTTTTTTATGGCAAAGGGGCTAATAAACTTGTATTAAAAACTAGAAGCCGCCTCAATCAATCTAACAATACAATATTTTTAGGTATTTACAACCAAAAATCTCGCGACTATGTCTCGGACTTACTAAAATAACCCACCTCTACCATATTAACAAAAATAACGCAAATATATGCAGCTATTGCCTATCAAACTTAACGCTCTCCATCACACACTTACTCACTGACTGTCCAACTTTCTAAATCCACCGTCTCCAAGCCTTTCAAAGCAAAGACCAAATAAAAATGCTTCCTAGCTGTACAATAGACAAATTTCTTACCTTATCCTTTGTACTACTTTATATATAATACTAGCACTAGATAACATGTAAATATAATATATATAAAATAAATATAATAAAAAGGCATATAAAAGCTTTCTGTATGATAAGTTAAGTTAGTTTTAATTTGATTTCTGCAACGAGCACATCTGCTCGTCTGAATAAATTACATTTTCTCGCAACCATTGCGTCTTATTGTTCACGAGACCACCTAACACGTGGAGATAACAAACATTAATATTTTTTTTTGTTTTAAATAACACTATAAAAGTAGAAGCTAATGAACACAAAACTCTCTACTACTTTAAAGGCATGCGTTACTGCAACAACCTCAGAGGCATCCCGAAATCAGAAATCCTTGACGAACTGAAAGACCAAAACGTCGTCGAAATCACCAAATTCCTCAACAGGATAACAGGATTAATCAGTCTAAAATTCGCTTAAATCTACGATCTTCCTACCCACATCTTCATAGGTTATCACCGAACACCGATCAGACCGTTTGTCCCTTTGCCTAGACGCTGCTTTAACTGTGGTCGCCTAGGTCACTCAACGATTTACTGCAAAGCTCCAAAACTGTGTTTAAATGCTCGCAGGCAAATCACATCAATCCCAACTATGACGACCAGTCTAAAAATCTAAATTGCTGCATTTACTGTAAAAAAGATAATAACCTATCATTTCACTACAGCATCTTTGAACGATAAGAACACAAAACTCTCTACTACTTTAAAGGCATGCGTTACTGCAACAACCTCAGAGGCATCCCGAAATCAGAAATCCTTGACGAACTGAAAGACCAAAACGTCGTCGAAATCACCAAATTCCTCAACAGGAAACAGGATTAATCAGTCTAAAATTCGCAAATCTAGATCTTCCTACCCACATCTTCATAGGTTATCACCGAACACCGATCAGACCGTTTGTCCCTTTGCCTAGACGCTGCTTTAACTGTGGTCGCCTAGGTCACTCAACGATTTACTGCAAAGCTCCTGTGTTTAATGCTCGCAGGCAAATCACATCAATCCCAACTCTGACGACCAGTCTAAAAATCTAAATTGCTGCATTTACTGTAAAAAAGATAATAACCTATCATTTCACTACAGCATCTCTGAACGATAATGGCCTACATTTATTAAACAAATATTAATTTAGGCCATTATAATTTCAGATGCTGTAGTGAAATGATAGGTTATTATCTTTTTTACAGTAAATGCAGCAATTTAGATTTTTAGACTGGTCGTCATAGTTGGGATTGATGTGATTTGCCTGCGAGCATTTAAACACAGTTTTGGAGCTTTGCAGTAAATCGTTGAGTGACCTAGGCGACCACAGTTAAAGCAGCGTCTAGGCAAAGGGACAAACGGTCTGATCGGTGTTCGGTGATAACCTATGAAGATGTGGGTATGAAGATCTAGATTTGCGAATTTTAGATGTGGGTATGAAGATCTAGATTTACGAATTTTAGACTGATTAATCCTGTTTCCTTTCGAGTCACCTTGTTGAGGAATTTGGTGATTTCGACGACGTTTTGGTCTTTCAGTTCGTCAAGGATTTCTGATTTCGGGATGCCTCTGAGGTTGTTGCAGTAACGCACGCCTTTAAAGTAGTAGAGAGTTTTGTGTTCATTAGCTTCTTCTTTTATAGTGTTATTTAAAACAAAAAAAAATATTAATGTTTGTTATCTCCACGTGTTAGGTGGTCTCGTGAACAATAAGACGCAATGGTTGCGAGAATGTAATTTATTCAGACGAGCAGATGTGCTCGTTGCAGAAATCAAATTAAAACTAACTTAACTTATCATACAGAAAGCTTTTATATGCCTTTTTATTATATTTATTTTATATATATTATATTTACATGTTATCTAGTGCTAGTATTATATATAAAGTAGTACATAGGATAAGGTAAGAAATTTGTCTATTGTACAGCTAGGAAGCATTTTTATTTGGTCTTTGCTTTGAAAGGCTTGGAGACGGTGGATTTAGAAAGTTGGACAGTCAGTGAGTAAGTGTGTGATGGAGAGCGTTAAGTTTGATAGGCAATAGCTGCATATATTTGCGTTATTTTTGTTAATATGGTAGAGGTGGGTTATTTTAGTAAGTCCGAGACATAGTCGCGAGATTTTTGGTTGTAAATACCTAAAAATATTGTATTGTTAGATTGATTGAGGCGGCTTCTAGTTTTTAATACAAGTTTATTAGCCCCTTTGCCATAAAAAAGACCAAAGCGGAGCTAATGGAAATGTGCAAAATCTAAAAGTATGTAATAGGTAGATATTATCATCAAAGACCGTATAAAGTATATATATTCTTGTAGCTGTACTGGTCTACCTAGTGTTTCTCTATTGTGCCGTATTTGTGGGACTTCTTCAGATTTTAGTGTTATCTTTACTTTTTTTAGAGCTAGGAACTTTACTATCAAAGTGACTTTTATTATTATCCCAAGAATAATAAATATGCCAACTCGGTTTGTTGTAGAGTGGGTTTCCAGAGCTTGTAGGCTTTGCCTGTTTAGCCCCTTTGCCTTTTTGTAAAAAAGAAGCGAAGCGGAGCTATTGGAAATGTGCAAAATCCAAAAGTATGTAACACATAGAAATAATCATCGGAGACCCCATAAAGTATATATATTCTGAATCAGGACGAATCATCTAGCCCTGTCCGTTGTCTGTCCGTCTGTCCGTCCGTCCGTCCGTCCGTGATGAACGCCTGTTTCTCAGAGACTGTAAGAGCTAAGAGCAACCAAACTTGAAATCTAGATTCGTTATGTTCGTAGGTTATACGAGTTTGTTTTTGATTTTTGAATTTCCTCCCCTGACCCCCGCAAATCGAAAAAAACGATTATTAAGCACAATTTTCAACCGATCAAATTTATTTTTGATACACATCATTATTAGACCATTCTTGATCGATGTTGTGAATCTGGGTAAGATTGATCAAAAATCTCGCAAGTTATACATCATCAAAAGTGGTGTTATGGGCTCCGGGGGGTATAGTAGTGCGCGCAAAATAAGAGCTAGAGCAATGAAATTTGGAACGTAAATTTGTTATGTTCGCACGCTATACGAGATTGTTTTCGATTTTTCAATTTCCTTCCCTGACCCTCGCAATTTGAAAAAATCGATTATAAGGTATAATTTTTAACCGATAAATTTTTTTTTTCGCACACATATTAAGTAGACCATTCTTCATCTACGTTGTGAATTTCGTTAGATTTGAATAATAAACACGGAAGTTATACAACATTAAGTACCGCGCTATAGAGCGTGGGGGCTAAAAGGTGCGCGCAATGGCTAAGTACGTGCAGAACTGTGTGTATGTATGAGTATGTGTATGTATGGCTGTATATGTAGGCAAAGGGGCTCTCGTAGTCGGGTACACTCGACTACAGATTTCTTACTTGTTTTGATATGCAGTGCCTGTAATGTCTGTAGTGATAAAACTTGCAAGCGTTCTTCGACCAAAAATTTTGGTACAAAATTTAAATAAAATTAAAGTTAAAGATTAAAAATATATAATTATATTTAAATTTAAATTTAAAATTTTTAATTTAA